>VDFB02000009.1:48804868-48980708 GCA_007258455.2 Sequoia sempervirens
AAGTAATTTGACCTCCAATGACTAACTCCTCTTACAGCTTAACACTATTTGGTTTCCTTCCTATTTTACTCAAAGATTTCTAAGACAATGGAGAAGGACTTTGAATTAAATCCAAATCAACCTGATCCCTTATAATCTCCAAAACATTAGAAGAAGAATCAACTTCAGTGGACCTCCCCATAGCTTTATCCTCTTGCAGCTTAAAAGAATTTGTTTTCCTTCCTCGTTTAACAACGGATATAGTTGGAAGAATATTGTTTGTTACAACAAGGTGATCAAAACCATTAAAATTCACCAACTCATTTGCGAAAGAAACCAAAACATTGAGAAAATCCTTTACATTACAACCATCCAAAGTCAATTTCCTACCCATTTCAATCTCCTCCTAAAATTTAACTGCATTTGACTTCCTACCCCTTTTACTTGGAGATTTTTGAGCAGATAAAGAAAGGGCAGGAGTTTTGAAATATTGAAAATTTTTGTGAAAAATCAAAATCTATAGAACTCTTCCCCAATTCCAACTCATTACTAAAAGACACCACTTTACTTGAGATAACCTTCTCCCCTTGATATTTGGGTAATAAACCAGATGAAACATAACTTTATTAGAGACTGGATCTACCCCAGATTCCTCGACAATATCGTCACAAGGAGCGACCATCAAGGAAAGTGAATTAGGAGAGAGTACATCAAGATTACCATCTTCTAACAAAGTTTGAATTTCCAAATCAAGAGGACCAAAAGATAGATCATCCCCACCAATAGTAGTGGAACTTGCCAAGGCGAGTTGCTTACTATTAGTTGAATCAAAAAGCAATGAGGTTGCAATAGAGAAAACTTGCTGAAAAGAGACCACTAAATTTGGAAGATGAAGGTGCAAGGATCAGACCAAGGCAAACAACTGAGAAAAGCGAGGTACAAAAGGAGGAATATTAACAAAACGCTTTCCTGCAGCAATCTTGCCTACAAGATCCAAACCAGTACTATGTGTCTAAGATATAGACCAAGTGTTTGAAGTCCTAACAATGGATCCACCAAATGAGAACTAGAAGGAGAAATATCAGCATAGGACAATTTTTCCAAACCCTTTTCCATTTTCATAAAAGATGGAAGATCCTGAGAAATGCTAGAAGTTTCATTACCCTGAAAGCTTAAAGAAGGATTACCAATTGAAGTTAAAATATTCTGCTCAAATCCTTTTTTTCCCTTACAAAACCTGGTCTTTATTATCACGGAATCTAGCAGCGCTCGTTCCACGGATAACCCCCCTATGAAACTTGTCTGTTTCCTAGGTTCATGAAGTTCAAGCATGAAAAACAAGGTGATTTTCAAGCCACCTAAAAATGCATTCCAAAGCCTCAAATAGTTAGTTTGAGCATCCTCCTATGTCCACCTCGTGAAGACCTTTGAAACGAGCTCTTTCACGAAGTCTCACTATCAATACTTAGTGAAATTTTTAAATGTGTAGTTGTGCCCAAAAATAATGCTCCAACTCACATCCATAAATTTGGCTAAGTTTTGAAAGTGCAGGGGTGCCAAAAATTAGTTCCCTTGCACAAAGGTGATTGTTTGAAGATGCAGAAGTGCTTAAAAAGTGTGCCTTTACATCTTTTTCCCAGACTTAGCCAAAAATTGGCTTAGGTGCACTTTTTCAAGTCTTTTGCATTTTTCGCTTATCGTGCCATCTTTTATGCCTCAATTTAATGAGCGACTTAAGTTAGGTCTTTGGAATTTCTCAATCACTTAAAATTGATTTTATGTTTCATTTTTAGCATTCTTGGTCTCCACCCCATTTTCTCTTTGTTGGGCACACATCAACTTCATCCAAAAAAGCGTTTTTATGCAAACCTCTTTCTTGGTCGAGCTGGGATTTTGATTTCTTTTCTCATGTATGTTGTTTTTCTTTTCTCTTTTCTTTACTTCTCTTTGTGTCTGCGTTTTGTTTGCTAGGTTTGTTAATGCATTTTCCAAGTCATGCTCTTGATTTCTTTAAATCAAAACATGTTTTCTTTCTTGCCCTTCCAAGTGTCACAACCCTCCTTCTAGAACATTTGGAATGAGACTCTTTGATTATTAAATTAAGATGGTTTGATGGTAATTATTGTTTTATTTTATCAAAACTTAACAAAAAAATGTAATAATAATAATAATAAAGTTAAAGTTATAAATTAAATTATTGAGAAAATAAAATAGTTACTTTATAAAAAAATAAAATAAATAAATAAACTTGCAATGCAAAATTTAATTTTAGAAATAAGAATCTTTTTCAAATTATAAATGAAATAATAATTAAATTCTAATTTATTTAAAAAGTTTACATATTTTCTTACTTCATCATTCTATTTTTTTCCCCACTCATTTTGGAATTAAATCTTCCCTTATCAATCAACTATTTTTTCTTTTGGAAACATCATTTTATAACTATATGTAAAATAAGAAACTTCAAGTACATCTTTATCCATAATTCTAAAATTAAAATTTTATTATTATCCCCTCATGAGTTAGAATAGAAACTTTCTCTTCACTTTCCTGATCTCAACCGTTGATTTTCACCATTAAATCTTGACCACTGATTTTTACCATCAAAGCTCAACCATTGAAATAGTATGCAATTTGCTATAAATATGGCTCTCTAGCCTCTTTTTAGAGGAGGAAAAAAATAAATTCAAAAACATTGATTATCATTCTTGATTCCATACCTTTCTTTGCATAGTAAGTTCTTAGGAAAGATAGGAAGTAGGAGGAGGAGGTTCTTTTCGTGCCTGGTTGTAGAAGAGCAAAGAAATTAGAAGGATCAAAGAGCGCAGATTCAACAGAGAAAGGAGTTGGAAAAATTGTGTTACAGGTAGGCATCAATGATGCTTCCTTCTCCCTTAATTGATTTAGAGAAATTTCTTTTACTCCATGTCAATCTTGCTTTCAAATGAGTTAGATTTAAATTTGATAATAATTTTATAGGAAAGATTAAGTTTTATGCTAAGATTTAAAATTTATAAAAGAATATTTACTTATGCTAAGATTTAAAATTGATAAAACATTTTTTTATTTTTATTTTTTAAAATTCTATTGAAGAATAAGTAAAAAGAAAATTCTTTTAAAAGAGAACTTAAATCTTATCTAAAGAAAATTAATTGAAAAAAATTACTTTCTAAAAATTTATCTTATTTATCAAATCTTATTAATAATAAATAAATAAATTATTTCATTCTTCTCTCTGGAAATTCATCTTTTATTGTCATTTGAATATTGTCTAATTAGATTAAAATTTACTCAATTCATGCTTGAATTCTTATTAATAAAAAAAAACAAATTATTGAAAACATAATGAGAATTTTCTAAAAATTTATTGAAATTTTATTTTAAAAATTTTTACTCTAAAAATATTATTTTTCAAAAGATTCATTGATGTTATATTTTCAAATTTTACTTAAAAAAAATTAATGTAACTTTCACATTATAAATAAATAAATTATTTACTAACATTTTTAATTAAATTGCTAAAAAGTTTTAATTAAAATATATATACAAAACATGTATAAAACATCTTAAGTTTATAAGGTAGAATATTAAAAACCTTATCAAATTTCTTCAAAATTTTAGAGTGTAATTTTTATTAACTTTTTTTTTTGGTCTTTTCCTTACAATATAAATTGTTACTAATTATATAATAAATTTTAGTGATTTAAAAATTTAATTAATTTTTGTTAATAATTTTATTTGAAAATTTGTATTTATTATTATTGGAAAGATTAAATTAATTAACCTATATTTTAAATATTAAAATTAAGATTATAGTTAGTTAATTAAAGAGATAGATTATCAAGCTTATATATGAAAGAGGGAAATAATTATAGAAACTTAAAGATAATATTGGTAATATTAAAATTGGAAACTTAAAGAAATATTCTTTTGATGTTTTTTGGAAATGTTTCTTAAACAATAATTTTAAATTTGGAAACTAAAACAAAAGGACATAATCTTTTTTATTTTTCAACAAATCATTTAAAAGAGGAAACTATAGCAATAAATTAAGGGGGAAAAAAAGGGGGATTTCTTTTATGAAGAAAGTAGATTTATAGATTAATGAGCAAATCTAAACAAATTGTACAAAATGAAAATTTAAAACAATAAAGCACAAAATCAGATTTGTTTGTTTTAATTCATTATTTACTTCTAAATTAGTTTTTAATTCTTTCTTTTTAGAAATATTATTTTAATTTTATTTGTGAAAATGGATACTTTTCATTGGTTAGTAAAGTAATGAGAAAAATTGTTTTTATTTCTTTTTTTCATATAATTAATATTAAGTTAACTTATTTAACTTATTTAACTTTGACACAATAAATTTTAATGTATTCATTGCTTTAATTTATTATAAAATTCGTAATGTAAGAAAGTAAAATAGTTTCCAATCTCTCAAATGATTATTATCTAATTTTACAAAATGGATTAGAATTTCTTTTATTTAATTACTTATCAAGTTTGCTTTTAATTTGTAATGCCCTACTTCAACTTATTCAATTTTTCTTTTCACTTGTTGAATTTGTGATCAATTAATATTATTATGTACATATATATTTGTTTATCTATGCGTGCACTAATTTATTTGCAAAATAGATTAGAAATGTCAATGATTGATGAATTAAACGATAGCTAATTTTCTTTAAAGAGGATAATTATTGAAGGATGGCATTGTGTTAATCCTTAGTAATTATTTACTTTCCTTATGTATGAAATGTTTAATCCCAATTTGTTATTTTTTTTATTTTTTTATTTTTAAAGATTAGTATCTCAAATTTCATTAATTTATTTGTATTGGCCACGGTATAGTTAGTACACATTAATGTTCATTTCATTTTCAAAAGTATGTTATCTTGCAAGAAGTAATTAGTTATTATTTTCTTTCTTAGCTAGGTAAACATTAATCAAGAGTTGAAACTAAAACCTAACAACATTTGGTATCAACGGTACCTCTGGCTCATGTTTATGGGTAATACCATCGCGCTTGAGCTACTACATCCATAGCCTAATACAGATGCAACAATGACATATGTGGCACCATCCCTTTAAATTACCGAGGAGTAATAAGGAACATCAGATGTATTAAAATCCAAGATATGGGTAATCTCTCTTGGATTGATAATCTAATAAGATAATTGTAAATGAACAAAAATCCGCTAGTTCAAACCTAGAAAACCCCATTGTAGGATTCGATGGAATTTATTTTGAAGATATGTTAATTGAAAGGTAATTGAATCTTAAACAGGTTCAAGGGAGACGTTATTAGGAGTTAGGATTTAGATATTTAGGAAACAGGTAATAGTCTCAAAGACTATCTACTTATATTTTCATTGCTCCCTTTCATGGGTAGCAGTCGCAGAGGAACTATTTGGGGAAAAGGGGCCCTAGAAAGGGTTGTGTACCCATAAAATAGTTCACATCAAACATAGTTTAGAAAATAGAACTACATATTTTATGCCCTGATCCTGTTTGGAAGTAGGGTATGTAGGCGATCTGGGAAACAAAGTATGCTCCCAGTACCTTAGGCGTTCGGGGATGGGGTTAGGAAAAGTTATATTAATAATAAATTACAAATTAATTTATTAATTCAAGAGAAATGATTGATCGTTAAGGGGGGGTTAATAATGTGTAACATAAAGATAAGATAAAACACATTCTTTGTATACTTAGAAGGAATCCTGAATGGATTCGCTTGAATCTCTAAGGCCTTAGGCTGAATTCTGAGGTGAGACTCAAGCTATATAATTAATCTTACATACTCCTAAGGACGGTGACCTCGATGCACTTCCAAGGGGAAGTGTAGTCTTTAGTGAGTGACTTGGGACCTGGACTGTCTCAATGAGTCTAAGTCTCTGTCCAGAGCACATTCATATCCTTTATGGATAGATGCCTACCCTATTTGGGTAGATGCCTATCTCAGACGGATAGATGAATTCTTGTCCCGTATGGACAATACCTAACCCGTATGGTTGGATTATTGTCTCGAATGGATGGATTCCTATCTCATATGGATAGAAGTACCCGCGTATATAATTGAATAAACACATAATGAGATAACAATCAAGAAACACAAAAAAAAATTTAGTGGTAAATTTTGGGTTAATGGTTGGGTTATTACACTAACTTCGTTCAACCAATCAATTATATATATCTATATCATGGAATTACATCAACCTCTTAGTCATCCAAAAAAAAAAAATACAATTACAATGTCGGCCCAAATTAACAATAAAATTTTCAATGCAAATTAAACACCATTGGCCAATACAATTATGCAACCCAAAACAATATCCACGAGCGTGCAAAACATTCAAATTTCAATCTCTAAGGATCTGCAACACGTTACCACCAACATGTCGGCTAGGAACATGAAAACCCAAACATGCACAAGAAAAATATTTGACCACAAGAACACCAATCAACGCAGACATACAAGAATGATGGAGAATGATCTAGAAACATCCACAAACACCAAGAACTAATAGAGAGGCATCCACAACAAGTGAGATTACCAGAATTACACAAACTTCAATCAGGAACATTGATAGAGACCACAAAAACACTGTCAAAACACAACACGACCAATTATTCACACAGACCTCTAAAACTTCTGGTAGATGAACTAGATACTCTCAAAAATAAACCCTTTAGTCCACAACAACTAATCTTCAACATAAAAAAAATACCTTCATGACCTTCACTATTCCACTAGCAACCTGCAACTCTTCTTTTAACAATTTTCTCAAAATCCTCAACATATACAACCTTCAATACAATAATGCTAATAATGTTGATATCAATGACAACCACATATTAGCAACACAACCACAACATCCAAAAATCTCCCCCTTTTCCATTGATGGCAACACATGATGTGAAAAACACCATCAACACAACTCTCAATCAACACTTACTACCCGTTAGATTCTGACTCTTCTTCCTTGACCTCTTCTACATGATCTTCTCCCCACAAGGCTCTTCTCCCTAGATAAGCAATATCTTTTCACATAACTCTTCTCCCCCTTTGACATCAATGGAAAAGATAAACATTATCTTCCCACATACAAGCTCTGAACCACATATCTGCACATCTGACTACTCCCCTTGAGTAGCAGCCATGGAAACATCAATCTGGATCAAGAAATATAGCTTTGAAGCATACAGATTGATGTAAGTAAATGCATCTCTTAGTTCTTATCAGGAGGGGTAATAACCCCTAACATTTCTCTAAGATATTCAAAAGTATCCTTCGACAATGGCTTAGAGAAAATTTCTACAATCTATTCTTTGGTAGGCACATATTCCAGTCTGACTTCTTTCTCATTCACTTTCTCCCTCAAGAAGTGAAACTTGATTGATATATGCTTAGTTTTAGAGTGTAGCACTAGATTCTTTGAAATGTTTATTGCACTTGAATTGTCACAATATATGGCAATAGGCTCTTCATATACCACCCTGATATCTTTCAGCATCTATTTCATCCACATCACTTGAGTACAGTTGTTTGCAACAACAATATACTCTACTTCAGTAGTAGATAGAGAAATGGAATTCTATTTTTTGCTCAACCAAGACACTAGCTTCTTCCCTAGGAAGAAGGCACCAACACTAGTACTTTTCCTGTCATCTACATTTCCTACCCAATCCACATTAGTATATGCACTCAAAGTAAGATCATCATCCTTAGGATACCAAAGTCCAAAATCAATTGTTACTTTTAGATATCTAAAGATTCTCTTAACAACAATCACATGAGATTCTTTTGGATTAGCCTGAAATCTAGCAACCATACACACAACATTCATTATGTCTGGTTTGGTCTGAGTTAAATAGAGCAATCCACCAATCATTGATCTATATCTTGTTTGATTTTCCTTAGGAGAGTCATCATTTTGTGTTAACTTGCATCTGGTTACCATGGGAGTACCAACAGGTTTGAATCTTCCATGCCAAACTTCTTCAGCACATCTCTCACATATTTGGACTGAGATATGAAGATCCCCTTGTCTAACTGAGTAACTTGTAATCCAAAAAATAACTTCATTTCTCCAATCATACTCATCTCAAATTTACTCTTCATTTCATTAGCAAACTTCATACACAAATTATCATCTCCTCCAAAAATAATGTCATCAACAAAGACCTCAATAATTAACTATTTGTCATGATCCAACTTGAAATATAAGTTGCTATCAACAATACCTTTATTGAATCCAAGCTTTAGTAAGTATTTGTCCAGTCTAGCATACCAGGCTCTAAAGGCTTGCTTAAGTCCAAATAGAGCTTTCTACAATTGGCAAACCATGTCTTCCTTGTCAGTTAGTTTAAATCCATCCAGCTGTTCAATATAAACTTCTTCTTCTAGTTCTCCATTCAAAAAGGCTGACTTCACATCCATTTGATAGACTTTATAGTTCTTATATGCAACATAAGCAAGAAATAATCTAATAGCTTCAATTATGGCAACAGGGACAAAGGTTTCTTCAAAATCAATACCTTCCATTTGTGAATACCCTTTACATACCAGTCTTGCTTTATTCTGGACCACTTCACCCTGTTCATTCAGCTTATTCTGAAAAACCCATTTAGTACCAATCACATTTTTTATCTTTAAGTCTGGGAACAAGTGTCCATGTATCATTATTTTCAATCTGCATCAGTTCTTCTTTCATAGCTTCCATCCAATGTTCATCATTGCAAGCTTCATTGACATCTTTAGGTTCAATCTTGGAAATTAGTAAATACTCTTCTACTTTGCACACCTTTACTCTTATCTCCTATGATTTGATTTTCAGAATGGTTTATCTTTACATACCTTGGAACTTTAGGACTCTCACGAGCTTCTAGTTCTTTTGTTCTCTCTTTTGCACTTGTACTTGTCTCTCCTTCCTGGCTTACTTTATTTACCAGAATAAATTGAAGTTATTTTACTTGAACATATGGCACAATCTAAAGTTGATTTTGTGTCTGAGCATTCTTCCCTTGATTTGTATTTTCTTCATCTGAATCATATCCACAATATTTGGATGATCTAGCAAAGTCCTCATCAACTCTGACATTTTCACTCTTAACCATATTTCTTAGTCTTCTATTATAGCATTGGTAGGCCTTGCTTTTGGTAGAGTAACCTAGAAAATTTCATTTGTTTCTTCTTGAAATCAAACTTTCCTATATCCTCATCTCTCTTGATGTAGCGTTTACTTCCAAAGATCTTGAAATACTTAATAGTAGGCTTATAACCAAACCATAGCTAAAAAGGAGTCTTACCAGAATTACCATTGACATTTACTTGGTTCAAAGTGTACACAACAGTACTTACAACTTCACTCCAATAGATGTGAGGCACATTTCCTTCTATCATCATTGTTCTAGCAACATCCAAAACTATTATATTCTTTCTCTCTGCAACTCCATTCTATTGTGGGGTTCAGGGGGCAGATCACTGTCCTCTAATCCCATGCTCTTCACAAAAGTAATTAAACTCCCTGGAGGTGAACTCACCACCTCTGTCTGACCTTAAGCATTTTATTTTCAGACCTTTCTCATTCTCTGCCATAGCTTTGAAAATTTTGAACTTTTCTAATGCTTCACACTTTTCTCTTAAGAAAGCTACCCATATCATCCTAGAATAATCATCAATAAGCAACATAAAGTACCTTTCACCATGTAGACTTCTGACTCTGGAGGGACCATAGAGATCAGTATGCACCAGCTCCAACAAATCATTTGTATGATGTTGTTTGCTCTGGAAGGAGACTCTAGTCTATTTTCCCATCTGACATTCCTTGTAGATTGTGTTAGCAGGCCTCACTAGCATAGGTAGATCTCTTACTGCTTGAGTTTCTTACCCCTACAATTTTATTTCGAGACAAGTTATTTAAAAACTCATCCTTTTATGGTAAACTTGTGTAAATTGCGGCTTCGACAAAACTTATAACTATTGTGACCTTGTTAAATTTTTGAACCAAGTCGCTAGGTTTTGAAGTTCTGAAATCACCCGACCTTTTGTAACCTTTGGAAATGATGTTTTGTGCTATCGAGATATCGGTAGTTTGAGAAACTCCAGAACTTCCAACCCATAGTTATAGGGTTCTAGCTCGTAGCGACAGGGCGACCTCAGCAGGATATACTATTTCCAAAGTGTTAGTGCATTTAATGAAGTGTACGGTGCCTTTAAGGAATGTCTCCTCCAATTTCTCGAGATGACAACAGAAAGTTTAAATGTAATCTTTCAAAATCCTCTGAAAAGATAGCACTTTAATAAGGAAGTTGAAAAAATGGTTTGACACATTTTTCTTAGAGAATAAATGACCACTTTTCGCCGCCAAAGTTAAATAGGCCTGCATGTAAGGGAAGGTGGTAGTGTTTTTCGATTTCAGAGTTTTCTCAAAATGGTACTTCCTGGTGATGTCAGAGAATGGGAAGATGAACTTGTTCCTATTCTTCAACCTGATGTGAATTGGCCAAAGGAAGTGCAATTTGACATCATCTCTCAGCTGCATTCACTAGCCTGGAAGGAGAAAACCAGCTACGTTGAGTACAACAGGGAAATCCAGGTTTTGGAGGAAGAAGAAGAATGTGCCAAATTCAACAATTTAGTTATGGAAATGCAATTGGAGTTGTATAGAGTTTCAGCACCGTTGGTGGTTTAGTGACATGCATGGAATCTTTCTGCGACAGGGAATAATAATTTCTTTCCTTAAAACAGTTTTTGCCAATCATTTTCAAGACCGTTACTTTTTGTAATGTAACAGTTTTGATGTGCATGTATATATTGGCCTCCAAGTTAATTTTGAATGGTATCTTTTAGCTTTTCCCAAAAAATAGGGGAAGTGAGGGCAGTCTTGAGTTTTCCTTTTGTATGGTTGGTTATGTAGGGTGTTGGGCCTTTGTGCTCATAATTTTGATATTGGAGAAATAAAGAAAGTGTTTTTAGATCTTTTTATTTGTAAATGTTTCTTTAAATTGTCAATAGACTTTGGGCTTTTGCAATTTCCTTCCAATATTGATTCTTTCATAGCAAAACATATGCATTATTAATTCTAGAAATTTGAATGCAGAATAATTCGTCTATTGAAAAGGAAATTCACTGCTCGTTCTTTTTCTTATTTCTCATTGTGTGTGTGGAATAAATGGGCTTTGTATCATTTGTTTGCATTCACTTCACTTTGAATCCATTCATCACATTTACTTTCATCATTATGGGTGAATGTTAGTGTTCCTTTCTTGCTTTCTGGTTAAAAGCATAACCTGAGTTCTCATTCATTGCAAATCATTCGAAGGTAGCTCTGCCTTGTAAAATAAGCAGAGAGCACTTGTGAATACCATTGCAAGTGACTCAAATGTTAGTACTATTTGTTCTTCCTACTGGGCATTCTCAGTCATTTTCTTTCATTCATTTTCGAAGGACAAATTTGTTAACTAATAGATTTTTGGCGACTCCACTAGGGATATACAAAATTGAAGATTGGTGTATTCTTATTCCTTAGTAATTTGATGGTACCTCATTGAAAGAAGTGAGGTTGGTGATTTCGTGATAGATTCGAATATGGAAAAAAAAATTGGAATCTAGGAAGAGAGGATGATAGTGATGACAACGATGAAGACATCTCTTCTTCCACAACTCCAACACAAAATAATCAGGTACTTGGTGATCCTGTGCAAGTAAACTTTTTGATGAGTTTTTATGGTAATATGCAGTTTCAACCCCACATGGTTCATCCATCTTTACTTAAAACCTTGCAAGAGATTGAACATAGAGATGGGAAAGATACATGTTTTCTTACTTGCAACCATGAAAAGACCTTTGTTTGTGAAGAAGATACACATGGTGAAGAACCTCATGCTACAATACAACATTTGCAAAAACAGGATAGTAATATGGAGGCAAAACATTCTCTTGAAATTCCTATTGATGAAGCAACGAATGTATGTGAAAATAAAGGAGAAAATGCTCCTTCAGTGCACATACAATCAAATTCTAAGGATGAATATTTTGGTTGTGCTGAAGAAGAAGCTCCTATTGTGTTTGCTTATGATAGCACATATAAGATGCAGGATCATAAAGGAGAAATAGGAGAGGAAGAACATAAATTAGATAATGATAATTTAGAGAAGATTTTTGTGGGTATAGAAGATGTTCTTGATGAGAAGATAGTTCCAAACCTAAACTATTGCTCATGTGAATTCATATCGGAGGAGTCAAAGGAATATGGAATATTAAAGGAGCATGAACATGTTGATCATGTTGGAGTTATGGACAGATACTGAGAGGGGAGGTGAATCAGTATCTAAACTTTTTCAACTTCGACCCAGTTTTTTAATTCTGATTTCCTTTTCTTTCAACAATAGAGTAAAGTAATCACTTTTGAAAGCACAAAGATATGACAACATTAACTCAGTCTATTAGACAACTTATGAAAACATGATTTGAGTGAGATATCTTGCATTTCCCAAAACATAGCTCAGATTAGATCTCAATATTATTTTGATTAATGCATTCATGAGTTGAATGTAATCATTCATAAACAGAATTGAGAACAGTAATAATCCAACAGTGAACTGAAACAACAACACAGAAAAGCAGTGAGCACATAGAAGAACAAAGAGACAAAAGATTTTCCGAGTGGAAAACCCTCCTGGGGTATAAAAACCACTCCTAAACTGTCTTACTGGCTTAATCTTCAAAAACCACTGTTAACAATGCCTTATAGGCTAATTTATGAGCACCAACTCAAGGAGCACCAAACCCTCATTTAGAAACACCAATCTCAAGGAGCACCAACCCCTCATTTAGAGACACCAATCTCAAGGAGCACCAACCCCTTACTCAGATTTTAGAATTACACTCATAATTTAAGAGGATCTCTCTGTTTTCAGTTAAGCTCATATTTCTCTATTTTCTCGTCTACAGAATACCCTAAGGATTACAACCAGAGAATTACAATCACCAACCTTCACTGTTTTCAACATAGGTTTATATATACATTTCAAGTATGTCAGTTACGAAGAAATCTTCAAAGAATGTGTTTTACACAAGAAACTCAGATTCTCTTGTTGATTTTTGAATATGAGGCAGAATAATGACAGTCTGTCGATGATGATAAAAATCAATAGTAATGCTTATCCAGAGAGCTGCAAATCATCCATTATTTCAAAAATGCAACTACCCACAAGCTGAGAACCATAACCTCCCAATTCTTAGAGAATATTTTACCATGTAACTGTTCTGAGATTCGATGCCAACCAATGATGTAGGCCTGCAATTATCTTTAGAAATTCACCATGCCGGCCACAGTGTATGAGTCTATTAATCATTCGTCGAGACATCGAGATCATCCTTCCGAAGGAAATTAAATCACCAGACATTCCCTTTAGATATTTCTTTCACCATGACCCATCAGAGTCGGGGAGAAGACATAACGAATACATTATGTCACACCGAAAGCCATGAGTTATGTTCTTTCCAATCGCTGAGACATAACCAAGTTTCTCACCGAGATGCCCTTTTGTTCCATTCACTATCGCTATAGCCTTTTGATATCGGAGAGACATCTTGTAGACAGGTCTTTTTTTTACCGAGAGCCACCGTGAACAAACATGTCGCCGTGACAATTCAATACCTATGCCGAAAGCAACTTTAACACTGTCAATCATCCCTCTATTTGTCGCTGTGACATTCTACTGTCGGGGAGACGTTATGTAGATTGCCCCACGTTTCACCGAAAGACTTTATCCATTATGAGTCATTGAGACAATACCAACCTTTTGCCGAAAGTCATTCATTAGACTTTGTCGCCAAGACTTGACGGGTTCGTTGAGACTCTACATCGAAACACATGAGTCTTACCGAAATGTATTTCATTATCAATGGTCGGCAAGACACAACAGTTCTCTCACCGAAAAGTAACCTTCATTCTTATGAGTGTCGCTATAGCATACCGTCATCGGGGAGACCTCTCGTAGAATGCTTGAGTCATACCGAAAGTCTTCATTTACTCGGAGTCGCTGAGACAGGATAGATTCTATGCCGATAGAGTTCTTTTATGTTCCATCAACGAGACCGAAGGTCACTCGCCAAAACCTCTCGCCGAAAACCCTAGCTCTTACCGAAGAGACTACCTTTATGTTTTTCGGTCAATGTAACAAATCAAATTCGCCAAGACATTATATCGATAGCCATTAGTTTTACCGATAAGTTTCCATATGCATACGGTCAGTGAGACACACTTGAGTTTGCTGAGATATTAAACCGAATACTCCAAGTCTGGCCGAAGTGAATCTTTTAATGTGCTCGACTATGAGACTAGAAGAGTTTGCTAAGACCATATGACGATGCCACAACTCTCGCCAATAGACTTCCACATGCACTAGTCGGGGAGACAATATGTCTTCACTAAGACCTCAGCCCGACGGCCAAACTCATGCTGATATGCTTGTTCTGAAGCGGGTCGGTGTGGCATTGCATGTTCGATGAAACATTACACCGAAGACAATTTCCTTTGTTGATATGCTCATTTTGAAGCGAGTTGGGGAGACATAATGAAATCGATAAGACCTTATCCCGACGGTATTACATATGTCGATAGAGATCACTTTCAGTCGCCGAAACAAAGACAAGTCTTGCCGAAATAACCTTTCTTGTGCCGGTCGCCAAGACACAAAGCGCTCGATGAAACAACATGCCGATAGGGATTACTTACACCGACGCACCACCTCATGTATTATTCAGTGAGACCCGACTCATTCGATAATACCTCTCAGCGGTGAACAAACCTCATGTCGATAGACTTTTCTTCTATCACCAAGACCACGATCACTGTCACGCTGAAAGCAGCCTGTATGTAAGAACAAATCGTTATGACATATGAAATGTCTTTCCGATAGGAAACTCAAACATTTCAAAGTGGATCGGGGAGACCCTGCCATACTCATGCCGATGTGTGTAAGCTTGTGATATGCAAAGAGAACCATCCTGACAAAGAAACCATCTTTCAAGCTTTGTCAGTTAAAGAAATAGCATTCATAACTTGAACCAGAATTCTTATCACCATGAAACATAACAAATAACTTTCTGCAATAGCCAAGAGACATCAAAGAAGTGCCATTATAAATCATAAGGATCCAAACTGAGACTGATCATCAAAGAGAACTAACTAAAAGAGATTTTTTCATCAAGGACAAACCATATGATCACAACTGAGATCCAACAAACTCCCCCTTTGTCCTTGATGGAAAAACACAAATGACTCTCCCCCTTTTTTCCTCAATGACAAAGAATAGAAGAGAAGAATGTGCATTGCCAGGAAACACAACTGAGAAGCCAACCAAATACCATAAGAACCGGCTGCAAATAGAGCAATAGTGCAGTAGACATATTGAATAACTTTACATCACCAATACAAGATAGAGCATCATACTATAACAACACAACTTCACTCACTTCAAATGCACAAAAATTATCAGAGAAATCAGCAGTAACAACCCGTGCAATAACTCCCACTTCAAAATCAGAAACTTAATAACATCATGCAGATCATCTATCTTCAAGGAATCACACCAAAGCTCTCTCCTTTTGTTTCTATCAAAACATGAATTCAAGCAGCTTTCATATATATAACTTGCACTCACTTTCACACACAACACTCAATTTCAAAGTTCAAAAATAAGTCCCAGCCATACACGATGAGGTTAATACTACCAGTCACCTTCCTTCATCGAAACACAGACATCAGAGCATATCCCATGAACATACACAGTTTTCAAGACTACTGTAGCAACCTACTTAGATCACTGTACCATACTCAGAAGACCAAAACACTCAATTCCTTCATAACAACTTGCAAAAGACATTGTAACTATCTTCATTCAGCACACAATCTTAACTCAACTTCTTCATGCAATACCGAATAATATCATCACAAAAATAACTCATAACATTTGATACTCAGGAAATATTGAGGAACTCATCTATATGTCTCCACACTGCTCAAAGATGTCATAAGGACATACCATTATTTCCAAAACCCAAACATCCAAAAAGTTCATTTAAGAACAAAGTGCACTGTCATTTCAAGAACTTCTGAAAAACTGTCAACCACTAGACCAAACAAAAACATTCCTTAACATCTTATACCACCAAAAGCAAATGCAAGATGTCATACCTCATTCTATACTCCATAGGGGTAAAATATATTACCATAATAGACTCCCCCTGAGTCTTTGCTTCTTCTCAAGACCTAGAAGGAAACACTTGTGCAAGGAGTGCACAAGGAGTTTTCTCAGAAGCATCTTTATTGCTCTTCTTGTCATCTTGATTGCTCTTTCTTCTCCACTCCAATGAAGACTTTTTCACTTGTTTGCTTAAAGTACCTGTCTTTCTATTGAATCTGTATTGCTATACTTTATGTCCAATGTTATTACATCTGAAACAAATGACTTTGTGATTGTTCTAAGAAATAGAAGACTTTCTATAGACATTTCCAGTATTGTTCCCTTTATTATTATCACTTGTATTTATTCTACAGTCTCTTCTCAAGTGACCAAAATTGTTATAGTTGTAACACACCACATCCTCATTTCTAGGGACATTAGAATGATTCTTATTTGACCATCTTATGGAATCAATTGCCTTATGACCATAGTCATTACAAACATAACAATATCCTTGGAAAGAATGATTATACCTGAATGAGTGATCATGCCAAGGATGTGAAGATCTGAAGACATTTATCCTTTCTTTATGAATACCTTTAGATTTTCTTCTAGTGTCAATGTTATCCTTTGATGTAGCAATACTGTAACTAAGATCAACCTTCATTCTTGGTGTTTGCTTGGCTGTAAACTTCTTTCCATCTGAAGTAGTAAACACTGTTTCATGTTTGGATTTGTCTGCAGAGCTTTGTCCAACCTCATATCCTACTCCTGTAGGATCTTTAGAATGCTTTTTCCTGCCCAACATCTCATTCAATATATTAGTACTATGATCAAATTTCTGAAATTTACCAAATTGACCATTGAAACTTTCAAGCTCTTTTCTTAAAGCAACTACTTCTTCTTCAAGTTTTAGACAAAAAATCTTTTTAATCTCCAAATCAGAACTCACAACATCTGCAATCCTCTTATATTCTTCAATTTCAATTTTATGACTAATAATCATATCATCCTTAAGAGTTAGTTCTTTTAACAAGGAATCATTATTAGAATATTTCTTTAAAGAATCAATCTTAGTTTCTAGTTTATTACACAACTCATCCTTGTCTTTTAACTTGACTTCCAAACTCTCTTCTTGCTGAAGCTGTATTGTTAAAAGCTGGTTTTCTTTTCTAAGCTGCCTAATAGTATCTAAGGCACATAGGAGTTCATCTTCCAAATCAACCTCACTTTCTAGTTCATCATATTCCTATTCATAGCTAACTTCACTCAAAGCTTGATCTACTTTTACACAAGTTTCTTGATCATTTAAATATTCATTTATGATCTCCCTGGACTTCTTTTCTAAATCATAAAGGTTTACACCTTCTTCACTCTTAGATGTTTCACAACTTATTTCAGTATCAAAAGATATCTCCTCTTGTAACTCACTATTCTGATTCATTTCAGTCAACTTGTCCCAAACTTCCTTAGCACTACTGTAATGAATGACTTTTGTAATGAGTTTATTTGGCAAGTTATTAAGAATAGCATTTATAGCTTTGGTATTGAATTCAAGAGCTTTCATCTCCTCAAGAGAGGAAGGAGATGTTGCAGATGTAGTACAACCCTTTTCAACTGCTGCCCACACTTCATATCCTAAAGAATGTAAGAATGTTTCCATCCTATTTTTCCATATAATAAAGTTTGTTTCTTCAAACTGAGGAGTTCCAGATCTAGGAAACTCTACCATTTCAGAGCTACTATTTATGAACTCTTCCTCGTTATTCCTTATACTAGATTCAGGTTGAACATGATGAATAGCATTTTGTTGAGAACATCTTGTTCCCTTATTCCTTATGTTCTTTCCCATATTAACCAAAGTACTCCAAGAAGCTAGGAACAATCCTAGGAGGTTTAGACCTAACAGAGGACCCTACACTCTGATACTAATTATTGGAGTTATCAACAGATACTGAGAGGGGGGGGTGAATCAGTATCTAAACTTTTTCAACTTCGACCCAGTTTTTTAATTCTGATTTCCTTTTCTTTCAATAATAGAGTAAAGTAATCACTTTTGAAAGCACAAAGATATGACAACATTAACTCAGTCTATTAGACAACTTATGAAAACACGATTTGAGTGAGATATCTTGCATTTCCCAAAACATAGCTTAGATTAGATCTCAATATTATTATGATTAATGCATTCATGAGTTGAATGTAATCATTCATAAACAGAATTGAGAACAGTAATAATCCAACAGTGAACTGAAACAACAACAACATAGAAAAGCAATGAGCACATAGAAGAACAAAGAGACAAAAGATTTGTTGAGTGGAAAACCCTCCTAGGGTAGAAAAACCACTCCTAAACTGCCTTACTGGCTTAATCTTCAAAAACCACTGTTAACAATGCCTTATAGGCTAATTTCTGAGCACCAACTCAAGGAGCACCAAACCCTCATTTAGAAACACCAATCTCAAGGAGCACCAACCCCTCATTTAGAGACACCAATCTCAAGGAGCACCAACCCCTTACTTAGATTTTAGAATTACACTCATAATTTCATTGGATCTCTCTGTTTTCAGTTAAGCTCATATTTCTTTGTTTTCTCGTCTACAGAATACCCTAAGGATTACAACCAAAGAATTACAATCACCAACCTTCACTGTTTTCAACATAGGTTTATATATACATTTCAAGTATGTCAGTTATGAAGAAATCTTCAAAGAATGCGTTTTACACAAGAAACTTAGATTCTCTTGCTGATTTTTGAATATGAGGCAGAATAATGACAGTCTGTCGATGATGATAAAAATCAATAGTAACGCTTATACAAAGAGCTACAAATCATCCATTATTTCAAAAATGCAACTGCCCACAAGCTGAGAACCATAACCTCCCAATTATCAGAGAATATTCTGCCATGTAACCGTTCTGAGATTTGATGCCAACCAATGATGTAGGCCTGCAACTATCTTTAGAAATTCACCATGCCGGCCACAATGTATGAGTCTGTTAATCATTCACCGAGACATCCAGATCATCCTTCCGAAGAAAATTAAATTTCAATACATTCCCTTTAGATATTGCTTTCACCATGACCCATCAGAGTCGGGGAGAAGACATAACAAATACATTATGTCACGCCGAAAGCCATGAGTTATGTTCTTTCCAATCGCTGAGACATAACCAAGTTTCTCACTGAGATGCCCTTTTGTTCCATTCACTATCGCTATAGCCTTTTTATATCGAAGAGACATCTTGTAGACAGGTCTTTGTTTTACTGAGAGCCACCGTGAACAAACATGTCACCATGAAAATTCAATACCTATGCCGAAAGCAACTTTAACACTGTCAGTCATCCCTCTGTTTGTCGTTGTGACATTCTGCTGTCGGGGAGACGTTATGTAGATTGCCCCACGTTTCACCAAAAGGCTTTATCCATTATGAGTCGCTGAGACAATACCAACCTTTCACTGAAAGTCATTCATTAGACTTGTACACCAAGACTTGACAAGTTCATTGAGACTCTACATCAAAACACATGAGTCTTACTGAAATGTATTTCATTATAAATGGTCGGCAAGACACAACAGTTCTCTCACCGAAAAGTAACCTTCATTCTTATGAGTGTCGCTATAGCATACCGTCATCGGGGAGACCTCTCGTAGAATGCTTGAGTCATACCAAAATTCTTCATTTACTCGGAGTCACTGAGAAAGGATAGATCCTATGCCAACAGAGTTCTTTTATGTTCCATCGGCGAGACCAAAGGTCACTCGCCAAGACCTCTCGCCAAAAACCCTAGCTCTTACCGAAGAGACTACCTTTATGTTTTTCGGTCGGTGTAACAAATCAAATTTGCCAAGACATTATATCGATAGCCATTAGTTTTACCGATAAGTTTCCATATGCATACGGTCGGTGAGACACACTTGAGTTCGCTGAGATATTAAACCGAATACTCCAAGTTTGGCCAATATGAATCTTTTAATGCGCCCGTCGGTGAGACCAGAAGAGTTCGCTAAGACCATATGACGACGCCACAACTCTCGCTGATATACTTCCACATGCACTAGTCGGGGAGACAATATGTCTTTGCTAATACCTCAGCCTAATGGCCAAACTCATGCCGATATGCTTGTTCTGAAGCGGGTCGGAGTGACATTGCATGTTCGATGAAACATTACACCGAAGATGATTTCCTTTGTCGATATGCTCATTCTGAAGTAGGTCGGGGAGACATAATGAAATCGATAAGACCTTATCCCAATGGTATTACATATGCCGATAGAGATCACTTTCAGTCACCAAAAGAAAGACAAGTCTTGTTGAAATAACCTTTCTTGTGCTAGTCGCCAAGACACAAAGTGCTCGATGAAACAACATTCTGATAGGGATTACTTATGCTGATGCACCACCTCATGTATTAGTCGGTGAGACCCAACTCATTCGGTAAGACCTCTCAGCAGTGAACAAACCTCATGCCGATAGACTTTTCTTCTGTCGCCAAGACCACAATCACTGTCGTGCTGAAAGTAGCCTGTATGTAAGAACAAATCATTATGACATCTAAAATGTCTTGCCGATAGGCAACTCAGACATTTCAAAGTGGATTGGGGAGACCCTGCCATACTCATGCCGATGTGTGTAAGCCTGTGATATGCAAAGAGAACCATCCTGACAAAGAAACCATCTTTCAAGCTTTGTCATTCAAAGAAATAACATTCATAACTTGAACCAGAATTCTTATCACCATGAAACATAACAAATAACTTTCTGTAATAGCCAAGAGACATCAAAGAAGTGCCATTATAAATCATAAGGATCCAAACTGAGACTGATCATTAAAGAGAACTAATTGAAAGATATTTTTTCATCAAGGACAAACCATATGATCACAACTGAGATCCAACAGATCAGATAAGCGAAAATCAAGAAAACAACACATTTCATGATATTTCCACTTATTTTCTGGAGGTACCCATTTCAAATTTTCTCTGTTCTGAAAATATTTCATCTGTTGCTCCAACAAATTTTAAAGAGGATTTACATCATACATTGATGAATTCAAATCGTGAAAGATGCATTCAAGAACTTGAGATTTCTATACTTCAAATCATATAGGAAGAAGTGTTTCTTAGCATGCATAAGGACATTGAAGTATTTTCTAATTCATATACTTTTCATGAGAAGCAGTCATTTCGTTTCTATATCCTATCTAGAGGATCTGCATATGCCAATGATTACACAATTGTTATTCAAAGCATCAAGTTGCAACTAAGTATGATAACGTTCCATTGGAAAAGTCCTTTCTTTCATTCAGGCATCTATTTTTCTGAACCTGTTAATGGCTTTGCATAGTTCCATGGGGAAAATTGGAGTTATTGCACCTAGTTTGGGTGCATATAGGAGTTTTAGGTTTCTTTTCCTTTCTATTGTTGGGTTGGTTTCTATTGTGGTTTTGGCTTGTGCCAGTTTCCCCTCCACCCTTCTGCAAGCAGCACCCTTTCTTCTTACTATTTCTTTTGACTCCGTACCCAATGGACTTAAACTAGTTTTCCCTAGTGATTCTGGAATTTCTCTGCATTTTTTGCAAAAATACAGTCCCTAGTCGAAGCCATTGTTGCCCCTAAAAATTTATTTTGAGACAAGTTGTTTAAAAACTCATCCTTTTATGGTAAAATTTTGTAAATCGTGGCTTTGAAAAAACTTATAACTATTGTGACCTTGTTAAATTTTCAAACCAAGTTGCTAGGTTTTGAAGTTTCGAAATCACCCAACCTTTTGTAACCTCTGGAAATGATGTTTTGTGTTGTCGGGCTATCGTCAATTCAAGAAAATCTAGAACTTTTGACCCATAGTTATAGGGTTCCAACTCATAGCAACAGGGCGACCTCAACAGGATATACTATTTCCAAAGTTTCAGTGCATTTAATGAAGTGTACGACACCTTTAAGGAATGTCTCCTCCAATTTCTCGAGACGACAACAGAAAGTTTAAACGTAATCTTTAAAAATCCTCTGAAAAGACAGATCTTTAATAAGGAAGTTGACGAATGGTTTGACACATTTTTCTTAGCGAATAAATGACCACTTTTTCCACCAAAGTTAAATAGGCCTACATGTAAGGGAAGGTGGCAATGTTTTTCAATTTCAGAGTTTTCTTAAAATGGTACTTCCTGGTGATGTCAGAGAATGGGAAGATGAACTTGTTCTTGTTCTTCAACTTGATGTAAATTGGCCAGAGGAAGAGAAATTTGACATCATCTCTCAGCTACGTTCATTGGCCTGGAAGGAGAAAACCAGCTACATCAAGTACAACAGGGCAATCTAGGTTTTGGAGGAGGAAGAAGAACATGGCGAATTCAACAATTTAGTTATGGAAATGCAATTGGAGCTATATAGAATTTCGGCACTGCCGGTGGTTTAGCGAAATGCATGGAATCTTTCCACGATAGGGAAAAATAACGTCTTTCCTTAAAACAATTGTCGTCGCTCATTTTCAAGACCGTTACTTTTTGTAATGTAGCAGTTTTGATGTGCATGTATATATTGGCCTCCAAGTTAATTGTGAAGGGCATCTTTTGGCTATTCCCAGAAAATAGGGGAAGTAAGGGCAGTCTTGAATTTTCCTTTTGTATGGTTGGTTGTGTAGGGTGTTGGGCCTTTGTGCTCATATTTTTGATATTGGAGAAATAAAGAAAATGTTTTCAGATCTTTGCATTTGTAAATGTTTCTTTAAATTGTCAATAGACTTTGGGCTTTTGCAATTTCCTTCCAATATTGATTCTGTCATAGCAAACCGTATGCGTTATTATTTATTGAACTTTGAATGTAGCATAATTCATCTGTTGGAAAGGAAATTCATTTCTCATTCTTTTTCTTATTTCTCATTGTGGGTGTGGAATAAGTGGGCTTTGTGTCATTTGTTTGCATTCACTTCACTTTGAATCCAGTCATCGCATTTACTTTCATCATTATGGGTGAATGTTAGTGTTCCTTTCCTGCTTTTTGGTTCAAAGCATACCCTGAGTTCTCATTCATTGCAAATCATTCAAAGGTACTTGTGCCTTGTAAAATAAGTAGAGAGCACTTGCGAATACCATTGCAAGTGACTCAACTATTAGTACTATTTGTTCTTCATGCTGGGCATTCTGAGTCATTTTCTTTCATTCATTTTTGAAGGAAAAATCTATTAACTATTAGAGTGGAACTTACTTTGAAAATTTTATCAAAATTCACATGACACAGCCTCCTATGCCATAACCAGCTTTCGTCTACTTGAGAAATTAAACAACTTTCACTGGTAGTATTCAAGTGAAAAATACTACCTTCTGTCTTTTTACCTAAAGCAATTACTTTTCCTAAACTTCCAAGTATCCTGCATCTTCCATCTTTGAACTGAAGATCATAACCCTTGTCCACCATCTATCCAACACTCAACAAGTTTTTCTTCAAGCCTTCAACATATAGGACATCATCAGTGTTGTGCTTACCACCAAGACAGATAGACCCTCTGCCACGAATCACACCAGCATTGTTATCTCCAAATCTTACAACCCCACTGTCATAATTTTCTAGACTTACAAATTTTCTTTTGTCACCATTCATATGATGTGAGGATCTTCTGTCAATAACCCACTCATCCTTATCTTCAATTCAGGCTGCAAGAGCTTTCTCAACTTTAGCAGATTCAGTAGCCACGGGACTATTTTCAATGGTAGCAATGAAAACCCATTCATCCTCATTTCCATTATCTTTTATCAGACTCATCATCAGTCACTCCTTCTTCAGCATAGTAACATTTATTTTGGAATCTATACTTATTAGGATTAGATCTAGGAACTCTTTCAGGACATCTTGATGCAAAATGACCTATTTTACTGCAGGAAAAACATTTAATAGGCAACACTCCTTTATACTTACCTTGTCTTCTGCCTTCTTTCTTCACAATCACTGCTTGCAATTCTTCTACTTCTCTTTCTTCATCTTTAAGCTATTTCATTTCTTCTTCATACTTGAATGAATTTCTAGAAGATTCCCTCAGATCATATCTTTTCTTGTTTCTTCTAGATACAGTAGCCTTAAATGCAGTTTCAATCTTGGGGACAGATTCACCAAATTCACCCAGTTCAAAGGTAGCAAGTTTACCAATCAATGTATCTCTTGTCATATTCGTCAATGATCTGGTTTCTTCAATAGCATGAGCCTTTGCTTTGTAAGAGGGAGGCAATGATCTGAGCACTTTAGCTACAATTTCTTCCTCTTCTAGGGTACCAATGGCACATCTAATACCCATCACTAGTTCATTTACTCTCTGCATAAAAGAGGAAGTACTTTCATCTCCACCCATTTTCAAGTTTTCATACTTACCTTTCAAACTCTGTAGCTTAACCATATTCACATGTACATCTCCTTCATACAAATTTTCTAGCTTCGTCCAAATCTCATAAGTTGTCTTCAGACCTATCACATTTGTCATTTTTGAATCTGTTAGAACACTCAGCAAATCTTCCATAGCCCTGACATTATTCTCAGCCTCTTTAATCTCATCAGCAATGGAAGGACCATTCTGAGGAATAACATATGCATTCTTAGTAATCTTCCAGAAGGGTTCACCAATACACCTCAAATGACACTCCATCCTAGATTTCCACAATGAGTAGTTTGTTCCATCGAATCTGGGACTATCCTTCTTGTATGATGCCATCTCGGATTACCTCAAGCTTTTAAACTTATTTAGAGGAACCTGCTCTGATACCAATTGTTGGAAAAACAAGGACATACAACTGAGAGGGGGGGGTGAATTAGTTGTCATAAAATATTAAAATTTTCAAACTTAACTTAATCTCAAATCTAATGAATGAGCAGAAAACCATAAACAATCAACACATCAAAAACATAGAGAACATCAAGATTTTTTTATGTGGAAACCCTGTTAGGGGGAAAACCACGGTGGATGTTAGTCTACAATATTATACCCTGTTAAAAGTATAATGAAACAGAAAGGGGAATGCACATGCATTCAGGCACACTACCTAGAGCTCATTGCTCAAATACAATAGGGGCTCACTGCCCAACAATACAAAATAGGATTAAATCTAGAGGGTATGAACTAAGAAAATAGCTTCTACACAAGCCTGATTACTGTTCTAGTTAAGCACACAAAAACGCCTTCACTCTTCACTCTCACTCTGCTCTGCAATCGAATGAATAGATCAATTATCACACACTTGCACTATTTTTGGCTTCTCTCACTTCACACACACACTAAATTCATTCAACCAATCACTTATATATATTTTTATCATGGAATTACATCAACCTCTTAGTCGGCCAGAAAAAATAAAATGCAATTACAATGTCGGCCCACATTAACAATTAGATTTTCAATACAAATTAAACACCGTCAGCCAATACAATGATGCGACCCAAAACAATATCCATGAGCATGCCAAACATTCAAATTTCAATCTCCAAGGATCTACAACACGTTACCACCAACATGTCAGCCAGGAACACGAAAACCCAAACATGCACAAGAAAAATCATTGACCATGAGCACACCAATCAATGCAGACATACAAGAATGATGGAGAATGATCTAGAAACATCCACAAACACCAGGAACTAATAGAGAGGCATCCAAAACAACTAATATTACCATAATTACACAAAATTCAATTAGGAACAATGACAGAGACCAAAGAAACACTGTCAGAACACAACACAACCAATTATTCACGTAGACCCTAAAACTTCTAGTAGATGAACTAGATACTCTCAACAATAAACCCTTTAGTCCACAATAGTTGATCTTCAACATATAGAACAAAATAACTTCATGACCTTCACTATTCCACTGGCAACTTGCAACTCTTCTTTTAACAATTTTCTCAATATCCTCGACATATACAACCTTCAATACAATAATGCTAATAGTTTTGACATCAATGACAGCCACATACCAACAACACAACCACAACATCCAACATTCTATTCTAACACAATTGAATAGGATTTCCTTTACATTGTTAGGGATCTTAATCTTAGACACACTTAAGGTTAGGATTACAGAAACAATACATGTTTCATATTTTCATTCATTTGCATGGTTTAATTACCAACATGGGGTTTGATTGAAGAAAACCCCTATCCATCAAAAAGCTTCAAAAATTTTCTTGTAGATTATTAACAGATTTGGATCTGAAAGCAAGAGTTTCAAGTTGAAGGGAAGGAGTGTAGACCTAGAATTTGAAGATCAAATTCAAAGTTCTCCAAAAGGACCTAGCAAGACCCATTCGCCTTTGGTGGCGAATGAGTCCCTATTAGGGTTTTAGGGGCAACAGATCTTACACTGTGCAAGCTTCATTTCCAGATTTAGGGCTCTCCAAATAGGTGTGTGAGGACCCATTCACCTTAAGTGGTGAATGAGTCCCTATTAGGGTTTCAAAATGAAAATATTTGATTAGGTGCACAACATTCTCTACTCTCTATTTTAGAAGAAAAGTTACAATTTCTTTATGTTTTCTGTTAGATTCATGCATTATATGTATTAGACCTAGAATTAGGGTTAATTTTTTGGTTAAATTTATTCTCCCCATATTGTGATTTAGATCACCACCCTATCCTTGTATAAAGGAGAGATTGCAAGATCCCTAAATCTTGACTTAACTCACCTCTTGGGTTGATAGTTACTTCAAGGTTCTTGGATCTCATCTTTTGAATGAACTATAATAAGAAAAAGAGGATTAGATATCATAGCCTCCCTTTTTCTTCATTTCATCGTGTAAGGTCTCTTCTTAGGGAACATCGTGCCTAATGTCTTTGGTCGATTCCAAAAAAGGATATAAAAGTCATGGAAAATCCTAACCTGGGAATTGGACATTCCAACAGGTGACTAACATCTTCTTATGGTCGTTCATTTACATTGTCAAACTAGGGAACGTATACTTGAAATGGAGTGGCACTGTATGTGCACTAAGAACCAGTTTCAGTCACAATTTACCAAAAATAAATGCTTGGAAGGAATTCTACTTATGCTGCAGGAATGTAATGTAAAGTCTTCTTAACTTAAGTATAACTTAATCAAAGCATCAATCATGACAACTATTACTAAGAAATAAACTATGAACTGGCCTTATGCTGCAGGAACAAACACAGGGATGGATTCCCGATGCTGCAAGAACAATATAAGACTGAGTTTGCACTGAAACCTTCAAGAATGAAATCTAACTTATAATCAACAGAAGATAAATAACTAACTACAGTTACAGATACTCACTAAGTGGGCCCACTTAGCAAGCATCAACCAGTTTATGCAAGAATTGAACTCAAAACTTCATCAACTTTTATTCATAAACTTGGAATCATATACATTGATTGTTCTGCTTGTAAGAAAACTAACACAAAACACTGTTTCTCATTATAATACTTAACTTTAACACACTCAGTTTTGGCTCACTTACGCAAGAGAAACACGTATTTATATTAGAAAAGCAACTAACTACCTAACTCAAATAGAGAAAGACGTGGACATAAATGCATCCTGAAACCGAGGAACAAACTTCTCATAAATGAAGGCATATTTGTTCAACACGATTCAAAGAGAATTTAGTATTCCACTCTTCCTAGATTAATGATCATTTAGATTTCTTCCCAATGACCCGGTCAGAGATTCTTTTCTGGAACAACTTCCTCGATGTCGTGTTGGAAATGGACTTTACTGCAGGGCCAAGATCTGTTGTGCTTTGACTCATTCATGCTTCCTTCAACAACCTGCGATGCACATGGCGACAGAAGCGAAAGAAAGCACGCGTGGAAAATAACACGATACATATTCATTAATCATATATTAAATCCATTTCATTATCCATAAACCACATGCATTATATCAGTCATTCGGGAGGTCAAACAGAGTAATTAATAAAGACACATAAAGATGTTAAGATGCAGGAATATAGGAATATGTTGCTATAGGATACTACCCGATTTTAGATAAAAAAGCCTTTAATCAAAGAGTTAAAACAACCATCAAAAATAAGAGTAAGGGTATTAAAAATACATCATAATATTCAAATTATGAGCATATTTTGAGCTCATCATTTTCCCCCTACTTATCCTAATGATGGTCTTCCAGCATTAAGCTTTCTAGTTGTTTCTCTGAAATTAGTAGGAGTAGTATGACCCTATAATGAAGTTCTGAATTTGTAGTAGAAACCTCTGAAACTTTTCCATCTCTCATACTTGTCAGTTTTTGCATCCTCATTAACATCTGTAGCCCAATAAGGGTAAAGTGGCCACATCAAAATTGGAGGTCGAAATGTTAATGGTAACCATAACTCAAACCTTCTCTAGAGACCAAGCTGCATATACTTCTCTGTCCTTCTGATGGCTGCCTTAAAGTTTAGAGGGCTACGAGGCTCAGATTTCCTCAGAACAAAAGTCAGTTTTTCCCATCTTGTTTCAATTCTAGAAGATGAAATCTTCCAAAACAGATATGTTTGGTCTTTGAACTCATCATACACCTGCTTCCTGATATCAAATATTTTCATTCTTTTTGTCTTATCATTGAATCCATACACAACAGTAAGCCAAGTTCTTAGAATTGTGTGGGGAGCTGAGCTTTCAGGTCGCATTGGAATAATTTCATTCCTTTCAGCCTCTTCATAAGCCTCTAATTTTCTTCCATAGTTAGTTTCATTGGTCGCCTAAGACATGAGTGACCTCAGATGAATGTCACCAATGTAGAGAAGCGGAATCCACTATGTTTCAGAGGGAATTAGCAAACCATGCAAATAAAACTCACATTAATAATTTTTCAGCCAACTGGGTGCTACTTGATATGCAGGTATGTGCAGGATCATGATGGGCCAAAAAGTGGCGATATTATGGGTATTTGTAAGGTATGTGGCTGACAACTTTTTTTTTACCCAAAATTGATGAAATGAAAAGGGTTTTTAAAAGAGATTCTCATCTTTCCACCAATATAAATTATGTTTTACTTTGAATTTAATAAATAATTATTATTCATTTTCTATTTAAATTACTACTAAAGTCCTGATTGATAGGTTGATTGAAAAACATTTATAGCTTTCAAATAGTATCACATTTTTTGAATCCAAAACATGCATTGCATTCTATGCTTTGCATACTATAGGATTAAAAAAAGAGAAATTTAATTTCATGAAGTTTTGACCAAGTTAAGGTGGTCAAACATACGATTTTTTATATTTTTTAAAAGTTGTAATAAAAAATTCATAATTAATTATTTACTTAGAAAAAAATTACACAAAAATATGCATCACATCCGGACATGAGTCATCTACTTATTTCTAAAATATTAGAAAAAAATATTATCATTTTATTGTGGTTAGGGTAGTCAGATAGACACCTACTCCTTATTTTTTCCCTGAAATTTAAGTACTACTGCATTGAAATTTCAAATTTTCACTAAATAGATTTTTAAAAAAATAAAATAAACCTAGTAGTTTAGAAACTACATTCAATTTGCTACAGATTATATTCTTACATATTTTTGAAATAATATAGATAACTTTGTGTGAGTGAAAAATGTATCAATGTATATGAAATTCAAACACATATTAATAAAACATTAAATCAAGAAAGCTGAAAAAAGAAATAGAATAAGCAAATTGTGACAGCAGCTTCCTTGAAATCGTCTTATCTTCCTCTAACTCCAGCGTTTTGTTGTTTCGAATGGCTCTCAGATTAGTAGATCAAGCTCAACAAAAGGACAGCTAAAGAACGAGATTTTAAAATACATATTATGCAAATGCAAAAGCTATGCTAAGATGAAAGTATGGTTGTGATGCTGAAAATGATGTGAATGCATAAACTGATTGCATGAATGTTTGTGCTTTTATCGTGTGTATGCATATGGTAAGCGTAGGTGAGTGCGTGCGTAAGTAATCGTAGGTAAGTAACCAAAGCTTGGATTTGCCCCGACTTTCATAGAGTTTTCGAAAGGATTCGATTGGCTGATTAAATCAACGGCCTGGATTAAGCTTGTTCGAATGGACGGTGGCAGATTTTTGAAAGTGGAGAAGAGGATGGAAGGTTTCCCTTTTCTTCAATTTTCATCATTTAGATTCGAAGGGAAACTTCCATTTCAAAGGATGAGTTGAGAATTTGGAAGGGTGGGTTTAGCATGAGTTAGAAATTAAATAAAATATATTTATTTAATTTGGAAGTGAAGATGAAAATGGAAACTCACATAATTAAATAAATTATATTTAATTATTTTTTAGAAATGAATTAGGAGAAAATATTAAATAAAATATTTAATATTTAATTTGAGAATGAAGAGAATATTTCATTATTTAAATATTCAAAATATTCAAACTTTAGAATAATATGATAATCAAATATAAATAAATTATGAAAATTTATTTAATTTAATTAAGTGGAAGGTGGAAATGTTAATAATTAAATAAAATTATTTATTTAATTAAGGTAGAAGAATTAGAAAATGAACGATATAAATAAATGATTAAATTTATTTATATGTAGATGACTTTAGGAGAATTAATTAAATAAATTTTATTTAATTAATTAACAAGCTTAATCATGACCATTTTTAGACATATACATTTTACCCCTCTTTGAAGTGATGTGTGAAATGCATCGCTTCAAAGAAAGTAAAATTTTGCCCCTTATATACTTTCGATATTTCTGCTGATGATGCCCACTCGGGAGGTAAATTACGGATGAGAGAGAGTGATTTAGCTCTCGAAAAATGATGAAAAAGAAATGTCCTATTTTGAAAATAAAGTCAAAAAGGCAGCAAACTTACCCTTGTTTGACCTTTAAAAGGTAAAAAGGTTGAAAAAGACAAGTCATTTGCACTTTTGACTTTGGTGAATACTGTAGCTCTGAGAGTGACATCGCAACATGGAGATTCCTTATCATCGCCACCGATTCAAGAGATATCGCTGATACCAGAGGCCAGCAGCATACGAACCACCGATGAGTGGATCTAACCTCCTGTGCTTTCGAGTTTTACATTTTTGAATCAAAATTTCATGTTTTTCCATGGATATTAGATTTAAAAATTATGTTTTAGCACATTTAGACGAGTTTGCGCGCTTTCGAAAAAAAACAGTGGCGCTTAGGGTAAAAACAGATGCGCATATAGGATAGATTTTGAAAATTTAGGAAAAACCAGTTGAGCGCATCCCATGAAAACTAACGCGCATTTAGGGAATGATAGAAAATTTTAGGGGTAAAGCGCATATAGGAAAAACAGTGGCGCATAGAGTAAAAACATGCATCCAGTTATTAGAGTCACGCTTAGGATGATTAAAGTTGCGCATATAGGAAAACGCGCATAGGGGGTCTGTTTGAGCATATTGGGCAAAAAGAACGGTGCATACAGGTTTTAGCGCATACAGTCCATAGAGTAGCGCATATGGTAAAAATAGGCAGAATTGATGTTTTGATGATAGGAATGTGAAAATGATGATTTATTGCTTCTTTAGTCAATAGATAAGTAAATTGTCATGTCATCATGCTGATATGGATAGAAATGATAGAATAATTGAATGATTGATTGATAACTTTGCTTCGTAGATTAGAAGACAAAGAGTAGATGTGAATTGACAACTTTGCTTCCCAGAGTAGAAAACAAAGAGTAGATTGAACTGATAACTTTGCTTCCTAGAGTAGAAAACAGAGAGTAAATGTGAGATAAATGATTGATATGACTTCTGATAAATTTGTTTTCTGCGATAGAAAACAAATAGTAATTGATCATTTGATATGATAGTCAGATAGATAGATTGTGTATTAGTTTCCTTGATATGATTGATTGTGTGATATGGGTTGTTGATTTAATGCATTGATATGAGTCATTGATATAGGTCACTGATATAGGTCACTGATAGATATGAGTCTAATTGATGTTGATTGATTGAGATTGAATGATTGGTGTGATTCTGATGAATTATCCTTGTGATGAAAATATGAGGTTTTCAAAAACCTCCAAATTAGAGAGTGGCACTCAGCAAGATGGGATAGGATTCCCAAGTTGACACCTGTTGATATAGCTTTGATAGATACTTGTGGTTTGAGATCCTTGTTGGTGATGCCGCCGATTCGGGTCAACAGAGGATTATTGATGGCACTGGCAGAGCGATGGCACTCAGAGCACAACACCTTTTATATGCCGACTGGTGAGGTGACGGTGACTCCAGAGGATGTGTATAGGATATTAGGTATCCCCGTGGTTGGAGCCCTTGTGTATTATGATCACAAGGAGCTTGGGGGTACGGATGCTTTGAGGAGGGTGTACGGTGATGCACAAATAGTTGGGTATTGGGTACCATGGGCTGATTTTCGAGGATATCCGGCCTTGCTTGTAGTTTTGGGTGCATTTATCGGAGGTCTCATTTGTCCAGATCGCCAGGCAAAGGGATTATCAGTGGGATGGGGCAGGATTTTGGAGCAAATGCTGCTACAGCCGCGGAGATATGCCTAGGGGATCTGCATGTTAGCACATTTATATCATGATTTGCATCAAGTGGTGTACATGGGATCTTCCAGTTTGTCTTGCGGGGTGACAGTGCTACAGATCTAGGCGTGGGAGCATCTTGCTGTGACGAGACCGGCGTGCCCCAGAGTTTGGCCACCAGGTAGGCCTTATATATATATATATGTATGTTGTGTTCCTTACCCAGCCCAAGCTGGGAAAGGTGGATTACTAGAGGCAACTTTTGGATGATATGGATACAGTGGTATGGCGATTGTATCTTGATTGCGAGCCATGGGCTACAAATGATATAGAAATGTCGTATGTATGCATTCCTCAGTTTCTGATAGGGAGGACTCCCTTTATTCTTGAGAGGTTTCTAGCATTGTGGGTGTAGAGGTAGTTTGGATTCATGCAGGGGATGCCATAGGGGGTTGCACACTATGCCCGGAGCAGAGATGAGGTCGAATGGGGGCCATGTATTTCTTATTAGATAGCATATACATAGTTTCAGTCATTAGCGTCTGAGGCATGGGATGACAGGCGAGACATTATTGCTGCTGACATGTATGATGAGTACTCAACCTATTTTCACATGCATCCCTTTCCATGGTTTACCAGTCCTGATGAGCCAGCACCCATTCTGGTAGCACCACAGCCAGGGGCAGTGAGACAGGAGGATGTGGTCGGCGGCGAGCAGGGAGTAGTTGGAGGAGAGGAGGTGGAGAGCGGAGATGAGGAGAGTTCTGATGATGATGATGGAGATGATGGTGGGGAGGAGGGACAGGTGCTGGGGAGGTCGAGACTGGATATCCTGAGGGGTGTCCAGATCATGCGGCCACCGAGGACAGGGATTAGACGACGGATAGTGATTCAAATGGCATCCTCATCATAGTAGGGGCAGATAGCCACACTTCAGGCCTAGGTGTAGACATTGCAGGGACAGCAGGGACAGTCACAGAGTCAGTTGGTGCAGGCACAACTAGCACAGGCACAGGCACAGGCACAGGAACCTGCACAGGCACCTGCCCCAGACCCACAGTTAGCCCAGGTGATGACAGAGAGAGATGCATTTAGATGGAGGTCTGTAGAGGTTGAGGGCGTGGCTCAGAGGCTGATGGGCACCATAGAGAGTGCATCATTGCGGGATGCCATTGCAGAGGGCATGGAGATGGCTAGAGAGGCCGAGTACTATAGAGTCAGATACGAGGAGTTGTGTCCTCCGGATCGCAGAGAGCCATACCCGCGGTCCCATAACAGGACCAGGAGTAGATCACAGACACATACACAGAGCAGAGGAGTGACTGGGCCTTGGCAGGACCCAGACGCAGGCACCAGTGGCAGGCCACCTCCATCTGGACCAGCACCATTAGGGGCATCGACCAGTTAGCGGATATTGTGCACATATGTGTACCATTTTTGGAGCATGTATACTGATTTTTGATTATATCTGATGTGTTTTGATTTGGACATTTTAGTTTCATTGGACATTTAGACATTTGTATTATTTTTGATGAGTGATGATATGTAGCAGCGATGATTATTTTTGATGATGTGATGTGCATTTATGATATGATGATGTGTGATGTTCATCATGATTTGTTATGTGATATGTAGTTATGGATTTTGGTATGCATTTGAATGATTTGATGACTAACATGATATGCAGGATGATTCGATTATGATGTTATTATTATGATGATAATGATTTGATAATGTGTACTAATGATGTCATGTAGGTGAATGATTTATGATGTGTATATGGAAATGTATGTATGGAATGTTTATTATATTTTTTGGATTTTTCAATGTAGGTAAAAGATGATGATATGATGAAAAATGATATGAATAATGATATGACATGAGATAAGTAAATGGTGATGTATAATAAAATGATATGTGATGAAATATAATGATTTATAATTATAATGAACAGATAAATAAAATGAATGTATAATGATAATGAAATGATATGAAATGATAATGAAATGTTAAATGAGAATGATAATGAAAGAAATAAAATGAATGATGATGCAATGAATGATAATACAAATGAAATGATGAAATGATAATGGTAAAGAAAATGATGAAATGATAATGGTAATGTTAAATGATAATGATAATGAAATGTTAAATGATAATGATAATGAAATGTTAAATGATAATGATAATGAAAGGATATGGATATGAAATGAAGATGATAAGGAAAATGAAATGCGAATGGAATGATGATGGATATGAAATGATAAATGAAAATGAAATGCAAATGGAATGATAATGGATAATAATATAAATGATAATGATAACGAGAATGAATGAAATGATGACAATGGTAATGAAATTAATTTGAATGATAATGAATGAAATGATGAAATGAAAATGATAATGAAATGATGAAATGATAATGAGAATGAAATGATGAAATGATAATGATAATGAAATAATAACTAATGGCTAATGATATGAAATGAAAATGATAAACGATATGGAATGATAACAAAATGATATGGATATGAATGGAATGAGGACGAATATGAAATGATAAATGAAAATGAAATGCAAATGGAATGTTGATGAAATGAAAAATGAAATGCAAATGGAATGTTGATGAAATGAAAATGAAATGCAAATGGAATGATAATGAAATGAAAATGAAATACAAATGGAATGTTGATGAAATGAAAATGAAATGCAAATGGAATGATAATGAAATGACAATGAATATGAAATGACACGATAATGGATATGAAAGGAAATGGATATGAAATGACATGATAATGATATGAAATGAAATGATAATGAAAATGGAATGGAATGTTAATGAAATGATAATGGATATGAAACAAATGTTTGAATATCCTCCACAAATAGTCCAAAGAAACATGGCATCCATTTGATGTGATTGTTATCCTTTCAAAATTCCGCTGCAAATCCACTATGCAGGGATGTACAATGATCTAAAATGAAATGAAACTAAATGAAACCGACCATTTTGTTGAGCCTTTTGGTGAACCTGCTTAAATCATCATAAAGCGTTTGAAAATGTTGGAAGTGTGTACAAGCATCAGAGGGGAAATTAGCACCAATGATGACCTGAGTACAACTTTCATGATTTTTGATATGGCAAGTGAACACAAGCATCTAAGTATAATTGAACCGAGATGACCTGAGCATTTCTTGCGTGAACAGACAAAGACTAACCATCATCTGATGCAAATTTGGAACTATCATCAATGATAAACTTTGAAAAATCATGTCTCCCGACATATTTGCAACAGATAAATGATTAACCTCCAGACAGCAAACAAAGAAAAATCATCCTCTTTCCTTGCCACTCTAGTTCAATACATCATCGAGTATGCTCCAGAGAAATGATATCGAAAATTAAATAACCATTGTTCAAAAATGAAATACTGTTATTCCAAACATTATTCAGATTATAGATCATCCAGATATGAGTCATGATAAGGTACGCAACTGAAAGCTACTGTGATACGGATCAATGATTGGATGTTTTGGTTTGATTTGGTTGTTTTGTTTTTGCATGATTGGCTTCGATGTCATTGTCTCACTGCTTTGGTAAAACTTGAAAGTTGATTGCCCCCAGTATGCCCATGTTTGCCCTTGGTATTGACACAACTTGCTGAAATGAATATGTACAATAATCAAGCCATGGTAAGACGTTATCGCTCGAGGAAAATGATGATAGCATGGTGCTGGTGTGACCCTAAGATGATGGAAAAGATGCATGAAAATGAAGGCTGAAAAGTTAAGTACAGAACATGAACTAATAGATGGAGAGCTTCAAATAGCGTTTGTTTGTCAGATTTTCACTATTTGTTTTTATTGCATTTTTCTTGTCAATAGACTGCCTATTTGCCAGGTTTTCACCCTATGACGGTTTTTTTTTTTTGCGCTACCGAGATGCCTGTTTGCGGGTTTTCACCGGTAACCATTTTTTAGGACTTTTCTGATTTTTGGATTTTTTTCAAGTCTTTTTCTAATTTTTTTTTGTATTTTTTCAGGTCTTTTTCTGATTTTTTTGTATTTCTTCAGGACTTTTTATGAATTTTTTTTTTTCTTAAGGACTTTTTTCTGATTTTTTTGTATTTCTTCAGGTCTTTTTCTGATGATGATAACTGCTTTAGACATAATACTTTTTCAAGTGCATGCTATTGATAAGTTCGTCAAACAGGTCCCCTTCTGGTGTTGATAATTTGTAGGCTCCTGAACCATAGACTACGATAATCACATAAGGACCTAGCCAATTTGGTTCAAATTTTCCTTTCTTCTCTTTGTCTTGCTGATTGTGTGGGTTCTCTTTCAGAACAAGGTCACCCATTTGAAAAGTACGTGGCTTTAATTTATGATTATAGCTGCGAGACATCATCTGTTGATATGCTTTTAAATGATCAGCTGCTCTTTATCTCTTTTCATCTCGGAGTTCCAGTTCTTGGAGTCGGGAGACTCTGTATTCATCATCCGTTGTAAGATCTTTCAACGATACTCTGAGTGAGGGAATCTCAACTTCTAAAGGTAGTATGGCTTCTTCTCCATAGATAAGAGTGAATGGTGTTGCTCCTGTTGGTGTGCGGATGGTGGTTTTGTAGGCCCATAGAGCAGTATTTAGTTAAACGTGTCAATCCTTCCCTGAATCATTCACAATCTTCTTCAAGATTTTCAATATTGTTTTATTTGAGGCCTCTGCTTGGTCATTCCCTTGTGGATAGTAAGGTGTTGAATATCTATGCTAAATGTGAAATCTCTCACAAAGTTCATCATCATCCTGATTTTTGAATGGATGTCCATTATCTATAATAATGGAGTTGGGAATGCCATACCGACAAATAATATAGTTGAGTATGAATGCTGATATTTGTTTGCCAATAACTTTAGTAAGAGGGACTGCCTCAATCCACTTGGTAAAATACTCTGTAGCTATGATGATGAACTTATGCCCGTTCGATGAAGAAGGATGAATCTTGCCCACTAGATCTAACCCCCATTGAGAAAATGGCCAAGTTGGCGTGAATGGTTGAAGTTCCTGTGCAGGAGCATAAATGAGATTCCCATGAATCTGACATTTTGAACATGTTTTCAGAAAAGTGAATGATTCCCTCTCCATTGTAGGCTAGTAGTAACCCATTCTAATCAATTTCTTGGATAAGGTTAGTCCACTCGAATGAGTACCACATATGCCACTATGAACTTCTTGTAAAGATTTGTCAGATTCCTCACGTTCGAGACATCAGAGTAAAGTACCATCAAGACCACGGCAATAAAGAGTGTCAGCGATAAGTGTGTAGCGAGCGGATTGGCGGATAAAATTTTGTTTTTGGTTACGGGATAAATCAGACGGTAAGATGTTGTCTTTGAGGTAGGCATAATTTTTTCCGTACCAAGGTGAATCAGATCCTACCAAGTGGAAAATGATTTGGCTTTCAGGTGTATCATAAGTAGGTGTAAATGATTGTTCCACCAGAAATTCATAATGATTCAGAGTTTCTGGGAGTTGTAATAATGATGCTATCGTAGCCATGGTGTCAGCTGCTTTATTATCAAGCCTTGGAATTTGTGTGAATTTGATGTCCACAAAGTATTTCTTGAAGCCATCAACCATCTTTTTATATGGTAATAGTTTCTCATCTTTGGTTTGATATTCATCATTGATCTGATAAATGACCAGCTGTGAGTCGCCATACACCTGTAACTCTATAATTCTCCATTCAGGCACTATTTTGAGCCCAGTGATCAATGCTTCATATTCGACTATGTTGTTGGTGCATGGAAACATCAGCCTATATGATCGCGGAATGGTGTGTCCTTGAGGGGTGACGAAAAGTATGCCTGCCCTTGATCCATGTTAAGTGAAAGAACCATCAAAATATAAGGACCATGGTTGTTTAGATTCTACAGTAAAGACATCAGCATCTAGAAATTCAATATGCAGGGGATGATCTGCTTGTAGTGGTGCTTCAACTAGTTGATCTGTGATAACTTATCCTTTGATTGCCTTGTGATCAACATAATGGATGTCAAACTCACTCAGAATCATTACCCACTTTGCTAACCTTCCTGTCAATGATGCTTTGCTTAACAAATACTTGAGTGGATCAATTTCTGAAACCAGATTGATTGTATGGGTTAACATGTAATGCCGAAACTTCTGTGAAGCAAAAACTACTACCATACAAGCCTTCTCAATAGAAGTGTAATTGAGCTCATGACTTGTCAATGTTCTACTGATGTAGTAGATTGCACGTTCCTTTCCTGTAGAGTCTTCTTGCGCGAGCAGTGCCCCCAGCGATGTCTCTATTGCGGCAATGTATAAGATTAGTGGTTTGTCCAGATTTGGTGGTATGAGAACTGGTGGAGTCATCAAATACTGCTTGATTTGTTGAAACGCCAATTCACATTTGTCATCCCACTTGAAAGGAACATTTTTATGTAGTAGATGTGTGAAAGGTAGACTTTTGTCGGCCAATTGTGCAATGAACCTTCGTATAAACTACAATCGTCCCTATAGTGATCTCAACTAACTGATGTTCTTTGGTGGAGGAATTTCCATAATTGCCTGTACTTTTGCGGGATCTACTTCAATTCTATTTTCTGAAATAATGTACCCCAAGAGTTTTCCAGATTTGACCCAAAAAACACATTTCTTGGGGTTGAGGCGAACTTTGAATTTGTCTAATCTTGCAAATATTTTGGACAATATTTCAAGATGTCCTTCTCTGGTGTATGATTTTTTCAATATTTCATCTACATAATCTTCCATGAAGATATGCATCATGTCATGAAAGATTGTAGTCATGGCTCTTTGGTAGGTAGCCACATCATTCTTTAGACCAAAAGGCATGACGTTCCAACAATAAGTTCCCCATGGACATGTGAAAGTTGTTTTCTCCTGGTCTTCAGGTGCAATCTTGATTTGGTTGTAGCCAAAAAAAACCATCCATTAATGAATACATGGCATGGCCAGCTGTCAGATCAACTATGGTGTCAATATTTGGCAATGGGAAGTCATCCTTAGGACATGCTTTATTAAGATCTCTGAAATCTGTGCATATTCTCATAGTTTTATCTGGCTTGGATATAGGAACAATGTTGGAGATCCATTCTGCATAGTCAATTGGTCTTATGAAGCCCACATTAAGGAGTTTTCTCAATTCTTCCTTAACCAATAATGCAACATGAGGGTGCATCTTTCTGAGTTTTTGTTTCACTGGCTTGGCTCCTGGTTTGATAGACAAGTGATGCATGATAAGATCAAGATCAAGACCAGGCATGTCAGCGTAAGACCACGCAAAATTGACTTGATTTGCTTTCAGGAATTTCATGAACTCTGGTATTTCTTTCTCTGTTATTGATGCAGCTAACTGTAAAATTCTTGGTTTGTCAGAAGTCTCAAGATCGACAGCATTTGTAGGCTCAATCAAAATAGGCGATCGCTCATGGTAGTGCTCCGAGAGAGTGTCAAGATTCCCATCGTCTGGTGCCTCAAAGAGGTTTTCACCATCGGATATGCTCTTTATTTTGTCTTTTGTTTGATCTAATACTGCCAGATTCTGGTTTTCACCATTAGATCTTTCTTTTTTATTTTTACTTTTGTAGCTGGGAGACTTAACACTCTCCTGATCAAAACTCTATGTCGAAAATCGCTAGTTGAACAATCATTTATATCCTCTACAGAAAGGAATTTTATGATAGCTTCGTCACTTGGAAACATAGGTATATCGATAGGTTCGGTTGAATCCCAATCAATGAGATCCGGATAAATTAGAGATAGTGGATCATCAGGTTGTGTGAAATCATCTATGGTTATAGTCATAATGGAGTGGTCGGTAGGATCCGAGGTATGAGGTGGGTCAATGATGATACTGTCCTCATGATAGTCTTGTTCGTTTAGATCTGACTTAGTATCACTAGAATCATAGTCAATTTGTAGTTCAGATTCTTGCAGTTGGGACCCTAAACCTTGACCTTCAATTTAGAGTTGGGGCGTACTGGTGTATTACATCAACCTCTTTGTCCCTCCAGAACTCATTATTGTAAATGGTGTCCCATTCATATTTAGCAGAGTCTGTGTCAGAATTGTTATCCAAGAAGTTTTGAACTGTTGTCAAACATGCTTCTCGTGAGTCTGAGCCTTCTTGTAATGCGAAGATAGTGCCATGTAGTTGTTTGGATGTGCTTTCTTTGGAGTGAGTATCATAACCTAATCTAGTTTTCTCTTTTGCAGTGAGTCCGCGGAGGTGAATGGGTTCAACTACTCCTTCCTTCCTTTTTCCGATAGGACCTTTATCATAGCCCATCTTCTGCATGATTGAATACCCTTTTCCATATTTGTCTGTGGGTAATTTGACATTAAGGACTGCTTTTTCTTCATCTTTATAGAGCCAGTTTAGAATTTTTGTATCCTCGGGATTTTCCATGGGGAATTTTTCTTTGATGAATTGTCCATTAAATTTTGTGATTGGCTCTATTGGTGGTTGCTTTGATGTTGATGCTGCTGATATTTGATGTTCCCTGATAGACGGTTGTCCATGTGATCGAGGTGATGTAGGTAAATTGGCAAGACAAAGAGAGTATTCTCCAACTCCATGATCCTTGAATTTCATTTTTTTGTCAAAACTATTGGTCAATTGACTGATTTGTGTGTTAATCTTTAGAGAAGTCCTAACATGAGCTTCTCGATTGTTAGGGACCAAAGTATCTTGACTGGATTTTATGTTGGCACAAGTTTGAATATTGGAATTATCAGCAGGTATCGTGATTTCTTGTCCATCATAAGGAAACTTAAGACATTGATGATAGGTTGATGGGACAACTTGCATTTCGTGGATCCAAGGATGACCCAACAAGATGTTATATGCAAGATCACGGTCCAGTACTTGACATAAAGTATTCTTTATAACAGGGCCCACTCTGATTGGCAGCATGATCAGACCCTTGGATGCTCTTTCTTCATCATCATAAGATTTTATGGTAATCTTTCTTTTGAAATCAATGGAGTCCTCAGAAAATCCTAAGGCTTTAACCAACTTCATAGTACAGATGTTTAAACCAGCACCTCCATCTATTAGAACTCGTCTGATATGAAATTTGTGAATCATGACTTCTAAGTACAATGATGAGTTATGGGGATGAGTTATGGAAACGTCATCTTTTTCAGAGAATGAAAGGCAAGTGGGTGAGGACAAGTGTCCTACCATGGCTTGAAATTGGTTCACATCCAGGTCAGTGGATACATTAGTTTCAATGAGGGATTTTTCGAGAATTTCCTTATGGGCTGGGGAAATCTTCAATAGTCCAGAATAGAAATTTGAGAGGGGGTTTTCCGAAGTTGGTTGACCAAATCATATTGATGTTGAGGAGGAGGTTCAGTGGATTTTGAAGAGGCACCTTTTAAGACAACTTTAGCTTGCGCTCTTGTTGTTGTGTTGACTTCTCTATATTCCACCTTCTTGTTGACTTTAATGACATTTACCCGCTCGTTGTCTATGTAGAGATGGTTGATTATATGATCATCATTGATATGATTCACATTTTTTTCAGAAGACTCGCCTTTTTTATAATTGGGCAAAGGGTTGCGAAATTCTTGGTGGTCTGCGTTGGTTTGTTGGTGTCCTTCTATTGTAATGATGTCATTGTCGATTAAGTCTTGAATGGAATTCTTCAAGGCTTGGCAGTTGTTTGTGCGATGACCTTTACACCGATGATAATCACAATAGTATGCCTCATTCCATGATGGAGGCTTTACACTGGGTTCATAATTTCATTGAGGCGGCAAAGTAATGACATTTTTGGCCATCAACTCTTTGAATGTGGATTCTAAAGATTGTCCCAATGAAGTGAAAGTTCTTCTATTCGAGAAGAATGAAAATCTTTGCAGATTTATATTCGAGGTGTTCCCTAAGGAATTGTGATTGTTATTGGTTCCTCGGTAACCTTGGTTGTTGGAAGTCCCTTGATTGGGAGTAGAGTGTTGATTTGTATTGTTCCTTGGAGGAGGAGGATTATTTTCGTGATTTGCAATCGAGTTGACATTGTTGTTGCGAATGTTTGGAGTACTAAGGACAAATGGTTTGGTCAAGGCATGATTCACATCAACAACACCATCATTCACCATATTTTTGTTGCGAGTCCAAAATTTGGACTTGTCCTGATTATTGTGATGGTTGGATGAGCTAGGATTTTCTTTGTCATGTTTTATTATTCCTCTTTTGACCAAAGCATTTTCAATGGTTATGGCATCTTCAATCATTTTCTCAAAAGAAGGAGGACAATGTAAGTTCAAGTGATAGCTCATTTCTGAATTTAAACTGTTAATGAAAGTAACCATCTTTTCCTTTTTAGGAACAAGACATGGATATCTGGCAAACATTCTTCTCCATCTCTGAAGAAACATAATGAAATATTTGCCAGGTTTTTGTGCAACTTTGCAAAGATCTATCATGGTGATCTGGTGTTGTATGTTGTAGGTATATTGAGATATGAATAGGTTGATCAATTCTTCAAATGTCCTGACGAGAGGTGTAATCTTAGATAGCCATTCCATATAGTGAACTCCCAGGCTCCTTGGAAAAAATTGCATTAAGTAAGTGTCTTCGTGAGCGAATTCCAATGTCATGTTTCTGAAGTCTCTAACGTGATCGATTGGATCCGTTTTCCCATTATAGCGATCAAATTTTGGCATTTCACAATGCTTGGGAAAAGGAATCATCTTTAGACTTCGGTTGAAAGGATAAGGACAAATGTCCTCGAGAGTATATTTCTTTGTGGTTGTTCCCCCTTGTAATTCTTTAACTTGTCCTTGAAGTGCCTTGATTTGTTGGGTCAAAGCACTAAGATCAGAAAGGGGTGTCTCTTCAGGTTTGTTTTTCAAATTCTCAGTATTGAAGTCATGAGGCAATTTAGCCCCTTGTTTGGCTAGATAGCGAAAATATTTTTCTTTATCTCGCTGCAAGATCTTTTATATGGCTTTGTGGAATTTTGGATCTTGTTCAGCTTCTCTAAGACGCTCCTCATCTTGTTCTTCATCACTATCTATCTGTGTTTTTTTCATGTCTTTGTATTGGTGGAACGGATTTTCTTCTCTTTTATCTGTATCTTTGTCAAAAAGTGGATTACGATTCATGATGTAAAGAGGATTGCTGCTTTCACCCTCTTATTGAATGCTTTGAGTATTTCCTTCTTGTTGAATTTCATCCTTCAATTTATTGAATTAGGATCTTGTGAAGATAGGCATATGATTTTGAAACTTTCCTCTAGCTTAGATCATGGTTTTGACAAGTGTGATGATGATGATATCTTGATCTGATAAGATGTGGAATCTTATGATGTGATCAAGGATGCTCCTAATTTATTGATTGTGGCTTCCAATTGATGAAGGATTTTAGAATCTTGTTGGGGAAGTTGAACCCAAAAATTAGAAAGTTGTTTGAGAGATTGCACTCTTAAAGTTTTGATCTTTGTTTTCGAAGAAAGGTTCCAAAATCACTGAAGGATTTGATTGGGATGTGAAGGATATTCTATAGAAGGTTGTGGTATGTTTTCAAATTTAAGAGGTTGGTTATGATTATGCCGTTGTGATAGAGCTAATATTTGATAATAAGCTCGAGAATCTAAGGGATCTACAACATACTCATCAGTGAATCCTCTAACAAAGTCTTGGTATCTGTGAAGAAATCCTCGGTAGTGAAGCAAAACTTGTCGAATTTTGTACAAGAATTTTCTCTTTTGCAGTGTTTTCTTGTATCCTAACGGTTTCTTGGGTTTTCTGATTCTCTTGGAAACTGATTTCTTGGGAAATTTTGTTGATTTTCAATGTCTAAGCATGAGAAAAGTATTGGGAATGTTATTGGACCAATGGTACGAATTTTTTTTGAGTGATTTCAGTTGTTGTTCTTCATGTTCATTTTGGATGATCTCTTTATCTGAATTTATGTGATGGAAGACACAACAAACATTTTTTGAAAATAGTTGTTCTTAAAGCCCTATACTAACATGAAGTGTTTGATCAAGAAAATGTTTTCATAGGTTTTTTCAAATAAAAGACAATTCAAACAGACTCACTTTTAAATGCTCAAGTAGGTCATTCTAGTAATCAACAACCCACATCTTAGAACTACATCGACTCACACAGTCGTGTCACCCCCGAAGGGGCGCCCGTTTTTTTGTCTTTTCCAGGCGCGTACTTAGAGTTACGAAAGTGGATACCGGATCCCCTAAACAAACGGTCCTTGGCAGTTATATGGTGAGTGTCTTGGGGGCAGATTCTTCCCTCCCCTTGCGCTGTGATTATTAGAATGTTCAGAAGCTGACTTCGGCTAGCCACTACACTAGGTTCGTAGTAAGGATTTCCATTCAGTGCGGCAATAATAAACTCCCTCAGGAGACCTCCCAACCTTTAGAACAAAGGTTTTGGGGATGGTTATCTTGCACACTACCGGCAAAAGAGGGTTTCCCCATATTTGCTTTAAATTTTATAGTGGAGTGGAATAGCCTGGCTTTGGCTTGAATCCACTTGAGTCGTTCCCGTAGGGTGAGTACTTTTTCCCACTATGGCAGGCTCTCTAAAGGATGTAATTGAAACAGTAAAATTGCATGAAAACTAAAAAAAGCAAGTCTGGTATTTTGATCACCCAGTTAAGGGGAGAGCATAGACCTATTGCCACAGTCAAAGCAAGTAGATGTTCTTTTTAAATTCCAAATCACAATGATCTAATCTAAGTGAAGATATTGCTTCACCAAAAACAAATTGTTCAATTTTAACTGCAAGATCATTGTTTGGTGACTATCCTAGATTGCTTCATTTTATCCAGATGTGGCTACCCTAGGATTGCTTCATTTTAAAATTCAGAAAAAGAAAAAAAAATTTGTCTGCAGAAGGCGTCAGACTCAGAATTCTGTGTTTTTGTTACAATTCATATGCGCCCGAACATAAACTATATGCGCCAGAACAGATGTTATATGCGCCAGAACAGATGTTATATGTGCCAGAATAGAAGCTATATGCACCAGAACAGAAGCTATATGCACCGGAACAGAAGCTATATGCACATCACGAAAGATTATATGCTTTTTAAAAATTTGCTATGTGTGCCAAAGGAAAGTTACTGTATGCGCCTAAATAGTTACTAGATGCACCTAAACAGTTACTAGATGCGCCTAAATAGTTACTAGATGCGCTTAAACAGTCACTATATGTGCTCCAGAATCCTGCAAAACAAAAATTTAAAACCCCGTATGCGCCGCAGAAAATTTCGAATGCACCTAAACGCCAAATTTTTTCTGAAAATTGACTCCAGAATGTGGAAACTGTCAAAACAAACTTGCAGATAATGTTAAAGTCATGGGTTCGAGCCCCACGATGGGCGCCATTTTATGTGTGAGTGAAAAATGTATCAATGTATATGAAATTCGAACACATATTAATAAAACATTAAATCAAGAAATCTGAAAAAAGAAACAGAATAAGGAAACCGTGACAGCAGCTTCCTCGAAATCATCTTATCTTCCTCTAACTCCAGCGTTTTGTTGTTTCGAATGGCTTTTAGATCAGCAGATCAAGCTCAACAAAACGACAGCTAAAGAACGAGATTTTAAAATACATATTATGCTAAATGCAAAAGCTATGCTAAGATGAAATTATGGCTATGATGCTAAAAATGATGTGAATGCATAAACTGATTGCATGAATGTTTGTGCGTTTATTGTGTGTATGCGTATGGTAAGCGTAGGTGAGTGTGTGCATAAGGAATCGTAGGTAAGTAACCAAAGCTTGGATTTGCACCGGCTTTTATAGAGTTTTCAAGAGGATTCGATTGGCTGATTCGATCAACGGCCCGGATTAAGCTTGTTCGAATGGACGGTGGCAGATTTTTGAAAGTGGAGAAGAGGATGGAAGGTTTCCCTTTTCCTCAATTTTCGTCATTTAGATTCGAAGGGAAACTTCCATTTCAAAGGATGAGTTGAGAATTTGGAAGGGTGAGTTTAGCATGAGTTAGAAATTAAATAAAATATATTTATTTAATTTGGAAGTGAAGATGAAAATGGAAACTCACATAATTAAATAAATTATATTTAATTATTTTTTAGAAATGAATTAGGGGAAAATATTAAATAAAATATTTAATATTTAATTTGAGAATGAAGAGAATATTCCATTATTTAAATATTCAAAATATTCAAACTTTAGAATAATATGATAATCAAATATAAATAAATTATGAAAATTAATTTAATTTAATTAAGTGGAAGGTGGAAATGTTAATAATTAAATAAAATTATTTATTTAATTAAGGTAGAAGAATTAGAAAATGAACGATATAAATAAATGATTAAATTTATTTATATGTAGATGACTTTAGGAGAATTAATTAAATAAATTTTATTTAATTAATTAACAAGCTTAATCATGACCATTTTTAGACGTATACAAGCTTATTCAAATTTTTATGTCAAGTTGTCTAACTTTGATTTTTCTAAATTTTTTGCCACTTAAGGGCCTATTTTTTCCATGATGATCCTACACATACCCATGCATCATAAAATTCTTTAGCTGTGTGAATGATAGGGTCTAAATTCCTTGAAATTTTCATCAATTGGAACCAAAGAAATTGCTATTTAAGGCACATAGCATATACCCTAGGTGGTGGTCTACATTCCATAATTTTACCTGTTATCTTCACCATTTCATCCATTTTCTCTTTCATTTCTTTCATTTCCTTTTTTTGTCTTTCAATTTCCCTTTTCAATTTCTTCTTTTCTTCTTCCCAAAGACTTTGTCGAATTTCAGTTCTAGCTAAATGGAGGAAACTCAAAGTTTGAAATGTAACAGGCCTCCATGTAGTCCTAAGATATTCCAAATATTCAATCAACAATGTCCTTTTATAAACAACCAATGCTCAACAAGTTTCAGGGGGTAATGGGGTTTCATTGGACACGGCAGATTGTTCAAGCTGTTCTTCCTCTTGTTGCAGGATGGACTCATGTTGCTGCTTAGGAGGAGATTGTGTTTTTTCTAAAACTTTCCTAGCTGCTTTAGCCAAGTCATCAAGATTTGGCATCCCCATTTCATTACCACTACCATGTTGTCCTTCCTCAACTTCCACTGTCTCAATTTGCACTTCCCCAAGAATAACAGATGGACTTTGTGGAACATTCTCAGATACATTCTGAGAAACATCATGACTGAATTCTTCAGATTCCTCAAGAATTACTATAATTTCAGGTTGAACGGAGGTTGAGGTAACTTTACGTTGTTTCCTTGATGAAACTCTTTTTGGAAATTTTTCTAAAGTAATAGCTATAGGACACACTTTCGTGGCTTTCCTCTTTCTAACCTGCCTAGAGGATTCAGACTCAGCGGGAGAAAATGATAGTGAAACTGCAGTGGTAACAGGCGTTGCTGCAAGAGAAACTGCTACAGGGGAAGATGCTGCAGGAAAGAGTGGAGTAGCACGTTTTCGCTTTTAAACATGAGGGTCAGATTCTGGGGTTTGTTTTGCCCTAGATGATTCTCCTACCTTCGTTTTCCCTTTTTTCTTTTCTACCAGTAGTGTAATGATGGATTTATTTTGAGGATTAGATTCAATCAATAAAGCATATAAATCATAAATGACAATAAACCCAAAATAATTACAAAACACAAAGGAAGAACAAAGAACGATTATACCTGAAAACTGTCAAGACTTCCATACTTCACTTTTGTAACACCTTCTAGCTTGCTGGTTGACATGTTGCCCTCAGATTCGACATGCGAGCAATCTGAAATAAAATTGTAAGTCCTACACCAAGCTTTGAAGGATTTGATAAATGCCTAAATGCCTATGCCTAAATGACTATGATAAAAATGACTCTAAAATGCTAAATTAATCTAAGTATTAATATGCCCAAATATTGTAATCTATGTGCGTAATCTAAAAATGAGAGCAAAATAGTATTTTATAGAAAATGCCATTTTGAATGGACGGATGAGATTGACTTCTGACAAAGACCTAAAATCAAAGGCCCAGATTTAATCTGATAATCCCTAATTAGGGTTAGGGTAGAATCATTAATTGAGTGGTCAAGATGTCATTTCAAAGAATTGAATCGGTGGTGGAGAATAAATGAGATAATTAATTAGAAAAATAAAGATTTTCAAAAATTAAGAAGATAAAGACTGCCTGATTTGTGAGATTCAAAAAATCAAGAAGATAAGAGTTGGACTAAAGATCAGATTTGGAAAATCAAGAATCTGCCTGATTACTTTATTTTTGGAAGATTAGTTACCATTTTGAATTAAATTAATTCAAAATAATGATTTTGTGAGACAATAAATAATCTTTTTCAGATTATTTACCAAAATGGACTGTCAGTTAAGATTGTGATGATATTTTAAATAATTTCATTTATTTAAAATGAGAGAAATGTTAATTGTGACAATTAAATAATTAAAGATAATTATTTAATTTAGCAGATAAGATTAATTAATTATGACAGTTAGTGACATATTAAATAAATAAATTTTATTTATTTATTTAATAATCAGAAGAAATATATGACGAAGGGAAATTAAATAAATTAAGAAATTTATTTAATTAAGGGAAGACTTAGACAATTAATGACGTATTTAATAAATAAATAAAATTTATTTATTTAATAATCATGAAGAATACAAAGACATGAATTAATTAAACAATTATAAATTATTTAATTAATAGTCGAATGTGGACCAAGGACATAATTAAATGTCTTAATTATGCTAGGACGAAAGTGGTAAAAATGAAGCTTGTAGGCCTAGGTCATTTTAGGTGTCTACATTTTGCCCCTCTTTGTCATAATGTCGCTTGTCGCATTGTGACAAAGAAAATAAGTCAAAAAATGCCCCAGTGCAAAATAAGATGAGGAAGAATGACGAGGAGGGTTACGGTATGCCCCCTCGAGAGGACAGACAGGTTCCAAGATCATGGGTGTGCTCTCGAAATTAATGAGAAGACTAGAATATAAAGAGAAAAAGAAATGTTAATGCAAAATATATGAATGATGATATGGATGCAATGCCTATATGAGAGAATCCTTCAAAACTTGCAGTAGGACTTTAATATTTATTGCTCTTAATCATCATTGGGCAGAATATTGTAATGGCCAACAAACACCAGGATATGACATAGATCAAGGTGTGCAGGGTCGTACCATTACGTAAAACAAACAGTCACAGACAAGGATGATCATGACTCATACTAAGAGCGTGACTGGCCCAGTCTTTTTGTCATAGTCAACCACAAGCAGAAAAAGACAAGAACAAATCATGAAACATTGTTGCTTCTCTAAATCCTGTTTCCAGGACATCCTTGAGAAACTAGCGGCATGATTGTCGAAATACAAAAATAGAGCCCTTACCATGATATGTCATTGTTTTTCTAAATCCCAAAATCAAGACCTCGCTGAGAAACTAGTAGTCATGCGTGTCAATCGTCATGATACGTCATTGCTTCTCTAAATCCTGCTCAGTGGAATCTCGCTGAAAAACTAATAACATGATAAAAAACCAAAAGACAATTGTCAAGTGTTTGCCAAGTGCGTTTGGATATCCATTGTTCCGATGTCAAGATGTCAGGTTTAATGATGATGAGATTCCCGAGTGTTAAAGCTTTGATGATGCTCTGACGATAAATGTCCAGATTTGCCAAATTCAGGAAGGACACATCCTGAATAATATTAATGCCAAGAGAATTGATCTCCAAATGTCATGTGACAGTGATGATGACAATTCCTAGGAAGGATGCATCCTGAGGCATACACGACACAGTTGGTTATTCAAAAGGACACATCTGAAAAATACTGATGTCGAGAGGAGTGATCCTTAGATGTCGAGAGGATCCCTCAAATTGTTGAATAACAGTGACGATGCCTAGGAAGGACGCATCCTAAGGCATGAATGATAGAGGTTATCTTTTAGAAGGACACATCTGAAGGTTAACCGAGATTTGACAATTTGACGGGTTATGATGATTTTACTTGCTTTGACTAAGTTTGACTTGTGTTTGACTATATGCCAATGTTGTCATGATTTGCTTTTAGGAGTTTACCCCTTTGGGAGTGATTAGCTTTGCCTTGAAGATATTTTGACGTGTTTGCCAGTGTGGTGCCATGAACCCTAATGGACTGACCTAGTGCGGCCTCGGGGGCTCATCGATAGATGGCCTTGCCTATGTCATACACTTAGAGACCTCGTAGTTCGACACGACCAATGACTTTGTCCAAAGGACAGAAGTTTGAATCATGATTTTATTCCGACAAACCTAAATGGACTGACCTAATGTCTCGAGGACTCAAATGTGAGTCTTGCCTACGTAGCAAGTGCGCAAAGACAATGTATTTCGAACAAATGACAAAGATTGATTGACCTAACTGACTTTGACAAGAGACGACACTGCGTTTGCGTTCTTCGAGCAGTCTGATGTTTAGTTTGTGGTTTTCTTTAGGACGTTTTATGATTTTTAGGTCTTTTTTGAGGACTTTTTATGATGTTTTTGGTTTTTCTTCAGGATTTTTTATGATGTTTTTGTCTTTTTTAGGACTTTTTGCCAATGTTTTTTGTCTTTTTTTAGGACTTTTTGCCAATGTTTGTCTTTTTTCAGGACTTTTTGCTAATGTTTTTATCTTTTTTCAAGACTTTTTGCCAATGTTTTTGTCTTTTTTCAGGACTTTTTGCCAATTGCCAAGATCATGTGCGACATCCACTACAGTTTCATGATAAAAATTTTGCCCCCAGTCAAGTCCAAGACTTTGCCATTTTTAAGGAACATGGACGAGATGCTGGTAGTTTACTAGATGGACAGTCGTTAGGACTTGATGTCAATCGTTTATCCACTATGACAGGTGGGGTAGAATGTGGTGGCGATTTGCGTAATAATGGCGGAAATACCTTTCATCCTAGGCCAAGGCAGACAAAGTGACAGTAGATGGCAGAGCAATGATTGATTACACATGGCGCCTGTTTGCCAGGTTTTCACCATGGTATTTGTCCAAAGCGCCTGTTTGCCAGGTTTTCATCATGGTACTTATCCAGGGTGCCTGTTTGTCAGGTTTTCACCATTGGATGAATTTTTTCTCTTTACTATTTTCTTGACTTTTTGATTTTTTTGGTGTCACCAAGACGCCTGTTTGCCAGGTTTTCATCAGGGTGATGATTTTTTGATTTTTATTTTTATTTTATTTTTGTATTTTTGATATTGTGGATAGCCTGGATGCTTTAGATGACCATTGACTGTTCTGAATCCACTGACGGTGTCGATGGAGAGACTGGTGCCATGATATGCCAATAATGACCTTGCTGAAGGAGTTGTCTTGTCAGGATCGTATCACTTATATACAACCGATCGATGTCATTGTGATCCTTTCTGATACTAGAGTTGGCCTTATCAAAATACACACATTGCAATAGAGTACCATGAGAGTCCTTGTGGTAAAGAGTTGTTGCCATGATGTGACAGATTTGTGACGTAGGATTTTTTGACTTTAGGCGAGATGTAGGATTATGAAAGATGATGGTAGATGTGGAAAGGTTGTTTGGACATTTGGATGAATGACTTTTTATTTTCCAAACTTGGGATGGTGTTTGGAACCAACAGTTTTAGATGCCTTGTTTGATGACCATTTTGAAGGAGGTGGACATTTGTTGTATGTAGGAGTCCTCTTGTCTTGTGGCTCCACATTGTGATTGACTTTTGTATTTGACTTGGTGTCTTTGTTTGATCCATCTTTCTTTGGGATCCATTTTAATTTTGTTTGTCCACTTGTCCTTTTGTTTGATTCAATGGCCTTTGCATTTGATTTTGATCTTTTGACTTGTAAGAGTTTTGTTTTTGTTGGTTCCAAAGGGAAAGTTTATTTATGATGGAATGATGGTTTATGGTGTGGGTGGAGGGGGTGTTGGCAGCAATCTTATGACAAGGATTTCTCATGGACTCCATTTTGACGTTTGTAGCTGACAAAGTTTCCCCCAATATCGAGGAGGTACCACTGACATCGTTTTATTTACTAACTGAGGAATAGTCAAGACCTTGATGTCTGTAATTTGCTTGAAGTAGTATTGGTTCCAGAATGCCTTGCTCGTGTATGCCTAGTCCTCTGCCTTGATATTGCATGCTTTGACATATTTTGTTGGCGATGGAATATTTGTTGTTTTGAAAGCAAGATGCTAATCCATCATTAGGTATGTGGATACTGTCACTTGTAATATTTTCATCTGCGAGAAAGCCTGCTCTGACAAGAGTAGATGACCCTAGTTGATAAAGTGTCTTAGCTTCATTGTCATGTTGGACATATTCCTGATTGATATCTTTGGTCTGATCGTGTGACATGTCAGGTTCAGATGATTCTGTTGGTGCTTCCAAGGAAATGTCGAAGCCATCATTATGTTTAGTGTCATAGAGTCCAATGATTTTAGCTATAACTTGATCATATGCAAGCATGTACCTAGTGGGAGATTCTTGTTTTGGAGGAATATCGTCTATGTGTCCCATGGAGGCAAGTGTCTCATCTTGGAAAGTGTCGATAATCAAGGCTTGTATAGGGTCAGAAAGTGTTTGATCATGAATGGCATAAAGGTCAAGAAGTGGATCGTTTTGGACTTCTTGGTCAATGGTAGGGTCTTGGTCGAAGATGGGGTTGTCATGGATTTGGACTTCTTGGTCAATGATGGGGTCTTGGTCAAAGATGGGGTTGTCGTGGATTTGGATTTCTTGGTCAATGGTAGGGTCTTGGTCAAAGATGGGGTTGTCAAAAAGAGGGTCATGGGATGGACTACCTTGTTCTTGACATGAGGGTGATGTTATAATGTCATGCTTTGAGCTTTCATTTTGACATGTATCCTCAAGTTTATTAAATAGGATTTGATGTTGGACTATGATAGAATTTTCATGACTAAATGTGGCTTGTGAGGGGGTGACTTGAAAAGGATTAATGTCCAAAGGAATAGGATAGGACGTGGGAACTTGAACTGGACTAGTATATGAAGGACTAGGATATGACATAGAGACTTGGACCGGACTAGCATGTGAGGGACAAGGATAGGACATGGAGTCTTGGACTGGATTAATTATTGAAGGACAAGGATATGACATGGAGACTTCGACTGGATTGGTGTAAGGTTGATTGAAATAGGACATGGAGACTTGGACCGGATCGGTATGGTATGATGTGGGGACTTGACATGAGTTGGTAGATGGTTGATAAGGGATGCAGACTTGGACGAGATTAATAGGTGAAGAGTCAGAATATGATGTGGAGACATGGAATGGACTAGCAGATAATTGACTTCCCTTGTCAAGGTTAGGATAAGGGTGATAAGTGGACGTTTGTTGTGAACTAATGTCATAGATGGTGTTAAGTGAATTTTGGTAGTGAGGGTAGATGGATGGAGGTGGAAAAGTATTTATGTCAAAACCTTGTGGTAACTTATCCCCTTGGTCCAAAAGCATGGCTAGATACCTTTGAGGGTCACGTAAGATTGATTTTTCTACAAAGGAGACTATATCAAGATTTTGTGCTGCAGCTTCTAAGTCTTTTGCATATACTCGTCCATTTTGGTCTCTTTGTATGAATGGTTCAGAAGGATTTCGTGATGAAGATGGCATGTTCATAGAAGATTGAATGTTCATGTTGTGAAATGGGTTGGAAAAATTTCAATGTTGGTTTGTGTCATAAGTGTTATTGTCGATGTTGCGATTGAAATCTTTTCCAAAGTTTTCCATTTGTCGTTGTTGTCTTTAAAGCCTAGTCTCAACCGTAAAAGGGATTTACTCAGATAAGGATGACGCCAATGACAACTAAATGTGAGGATGATGACAACCTATGTTTTTCGGATTTTTTGGATAAATAATGACAATGCAAGACTATGTTTTTGGATTTTTGACAATAAGGGATGTAATATGACAATGTTGTCTAAAGAAAATGACTAATGCCAAAGGACAATGAAGACTAAGATGACAAGTTATGTCACTAATTTTTTTTGTATTTTTGGAATAAAGGATGACAATGCAAGATGATGATGACGTTTTCCTAAAGAAATGATTAATGCAAGAGGAAAAGGTTGTCAAGGCCAATATGAGGACTAAGATGATGATGTTTGACTAAGGACTTAATGTTATAAATGCCAAGTCTAAGTTCAAAATGATGACTAAGATGAACAATGCAAAGTCTAAGTTCAAAATGGGGACTGAGATTGTTTTTTGATGTTTTGTTGAAAAGTTTGAGTTGTCTAAGGTCGATTGTTTATGTCCAGATTTGAGAATGTTGTGTATATTGTTTGAAAATCTAGAAAACACTTGACAAGCACGATGTTTTGGTGTAAGCAAGCACACATGAGACAAGTACAATCCTAAAAAGGCCAATAGGCCAAGGGTTTGTATACTTGGTATAGCCCACTGATATACCCCGAATTGGTGATAAACACCTTTCCTTCTCGAGAGCGGATAGCTTAGAATTTTGGTGGCATTGTCTCCCCTCCACGGCTCATTAACGTCATTCGAGCACACCAAATTCGAATTCTTGGGTAGTGACTTCCCAAGAACTACTATCTCTACTTAAGAGGATTAGTAGTGAGTGTCTTCAGGCATGATACTGTACCCTACACTATACCAAGCAATGGCCAAAGAATGGTTGGACACTAAAACAAGGGGTATTTAATTCAGGCATTCCGTTCGTGGGGCATAATCCATGCTGCAAGAGTCCCCTTTCGGATCCATCTCGTCGGAACCACACTCGTGATTCTTGGGCTTTCCCCAAGAACCCACTTTTATATACCGGCTGGAAGTCCCTCGGGTTCAGGGTGCTACCGGTCGAAGTCGTCCTAGGGTGAGTACTTTTTTCCACCAGAACAAGCCCAAGTTCTAGAGTTAGTAACCGTTTTTCTTACACCCAAGATCGCCCTAGAGCACAAGGGGAGAGGATACTCTGATATACCAAATCGTGAGGGTAATAAAAAAAAGAAGAATGGGTCTAGTTTTATGATCACTGAGTTTTCACAAGGTGAGAGCATATTCGCCTACCATTTTGCAAACACAGTCATGCAAAGAAGACATTGTTCTTTTTAATTGCACTAAAAGTAAGTGTGTACTAATCTAAGAAAAAGATAAGCACAATGTTTTAGTGTTTATTCTTTGACATTCGAACCTACAAGACCACAAGTTAGAAGTTTGAATTTTTTCCTTTGACCCACGAAAAACTCCAATGCCACATGTTACCAACAAAAATTAGTAATAAAAATAAAAATAAAAAAAATAAAATTTAATGACAGCAGCAAATTAAAACAGCGATAACTTGCTCAAAACTTAACAAAAATTTAAAACGTAGATATCTATGGAAAGCTAAATGACAGACCTTCAAAACCCAGAAATGTTTTCCACGATTCTACACAAAAAAATGTTATAGACAAAAGAAAAACGCGGGTTTTAAAAGCTAAATTGAAAAAACAATGATCACTAAAATGGCCATAACTTTCTCAAATCTTAACGAAATTTAAAACCGTTTAATGTTTTAGAAAGCTAAAAGCGAGATATACAAAATCCAAAAACTGTTTTAAAATATTTTATTCGCCCATTTTTCTGTGCTCAAAAAAAAGTGACGAGATTTCGTATGACTTTTTGGCTGTAACCTGCAGAACAGTGAAAACAAACAAGAAAACACATTTTTTTCTACAAAATGTCAGGTTCACCAATGTAATGATGGATTTATTTTGAGGATTATATTCAATCAATAAAGCATATGAATCATAAATGACAATAAACCCAAAATAATTACAAAATACAAAGGAAGAACAAAGAACGATTATACCTGAAAACCGTCGAGACTTCCATGCTTCACTTTTGTAACACCTTCTAGCTTGTTGGTTGACAAGTTGCCCTTAGATTCGACATGTGAACAATCTGAAATAAAATTGTAAGTCCTACACCAAGCTTTGAAGGATTTGATAAATGCCTAAATGCCTATGCCTAAATGACTATGATAAAAATGACTCTAAAATGTCAAATTAATCTAAGTATTAATATGCCCAAATATTGTAATCTATGTGCGTAATGTAGAAATGAGAGAAAAATAGCATTTTATAGAAAATGTCATTTTGAATGGACAGACGAGATTGACTTCTAACAAAGACCTAAAATCAGAGGTCCATATTTAATCTAATAATCCCTAATTAGGGTTAGAGCAGAATCATTAATCGAGCGGTCAAGATGTCATTTCAAAGAATCGAATCGGCGGTGGAGAATAAATGAGATAATTAATTAGAAAAATAAAGATTTTCAAAAATTAAGAAGATAAAGACTGCCTGATTTGTGAGATTCGAAAAATCAAGAAGATAAGAGTTGGACTGAAGATCAAATTTGGAAAATCAAGAATCTGCCTGATTACTTTATTTTTGGAAGATTAGTTACCATTTTGAATTAAATTAATTCAAAATAATGATTTTGTGAGACAATAAATAATCTTTTTTAGATTGTTTACCAAAATGGACTGTCAGTTAAGATTGTGATGATATTTTAAATAATTTCATTTATTTAAAATAAGAGAAATGTTAATTGTGACAATTAAATAATTAAAGATAATTATTTAATTTAGCAGATAAGATTAATTAATTATGACAGTTAGTGACTTTTTTTTTTTAGACTGCAGGAATCGAGTAGCATGACCCTATAAACTGCAGTGCGCTGGTAAACTTTTAACGTGACCGGCACGCCCTCCACCACGGGACGGGGGGAGACTAGAACTCGTGACCAGCGAGCCGGAATTACTTAGCCAACCGAGCTAGGCCCCCCCAATAGTGACATTAAATAAATAAATAAAATTTATTTATTTAATAATCGGAAGAATATATATGACGAAGGGAAATTAAATAAATTAAGAAATTTATTTAATTAAGGGAAGACTTAGACAATTAATGACGTATTTAATAAATAAATAAAATTTTATTTATTTAATAATCATGAAGAATACAAAGACATGAATTAATTAAACAATTATAAATTATTTAATTAATAGTCGAATGTGGACCAAGGACATAATTAAATGTCTTAATTATGCCAGGACAAAAGTGGTAAAAATGAAGCTTGTAGGCCTAGGTCATTTTTAGGTGTCTACAAGTAGACCTGATTTGTACTTGGGTAAAGGGCTCTAGTGTGGCGGCTGTAAGACTAAGTGCTGCAGGAGCAGATGATTCTTGCTTTGCTTTCCTACTTGTAGATTCTACTCTCTTTATCTTTTTCTTGTGTTGTGCAGGGAGTGATCTAGGAGGCTCTTGAGGTTGCAGACCCTTCTGGGCAACAAATTCTTGCCAAGAAAGGGGTGATACATCCCTAAGGGAACGCTTGATCAAAAATTTAATAAGGGCATGATGGGTGATAGAGTTGTCCCTACCCCTCTGGGTTTCATGGGCACTATGTTTCAAAAGGTTTAACAAAAAATTTGGAACATTGACAGCTAAACCATGCCTCATATGACTCAATAGTTTAAAATGATAGGAATGCAAATAGGAAAAATGTCCCTCACAAGTCAAGTACCTAATTATGAAGGTGGCATATTCTGAATATGGAGGAGGCAGTGACACTCATTTGCATCCTTGTTTGGAAACCTCCAAGGGTCCATCTGTTGGTATTGTGAATTATGCCCTAGCAGAGACAACATATCTCCCTGAAGAAAAATTCTCCTACCGCTGGAAGCCTAGTTATTTCTGCAATCTGCTCTTCTGTAATGGCTACTGTCAAACCCCACACTGTAGCTTCTCCCTCAGAAAGAGTTCTCAAAAACTCACCTACAACTTCCTCATTAAAGGAATCTATCCTCAGAAAATAATTCACTCAACCGCAATTGCTGAATGCTTGAACCGCCTGAGTATTTTGCGTCAAGGGTTCATGAGTTGTAGGCTCATGTCTTACTAACTGGCGACCCATATTCACAAATTATCCCTGCTGAGATTCCTGAAACTCGAACTTCTTATGAAAATTCAAAAAAAATCTTCTGCCCTGCTTCTTTCTGCCCTACTGTCACTTTTCTTTACTTTTCCAAGAATGACAAAGGATAATTGTATGAAATGATTGTTATAAACTACTCAAATCAAGTAGTTAATTGTTGTTTAGGATGAAAGCACGCAGTCGTACTTGGTAAGTACAAGAAAATAAAAATGTCTTAACAGTTGTGACAGTGGCATAAGAAAAAGTTGAAATGGATTATCCCCGTCCCCTACTAAAAATTTGGCATGTGTCCACACATGTGCGAAAGGATAGGTGAAAAATAGACAATAATGACTGATATGTACATAGAAATTAATGAATAAATGAAATAAATAAACGACGTGACAATAAAAGATATCGCGTACCTTATAATAAGTGCTCGTACATGCTGGGAAAAATCACAGCTCAACATGAAATGACTACTGGATTTGAAACCATAAATAAGGGCAGTACGACAGGATGGATGTCATGGATGGGTGACGTGGAAGAAGAGGAAATGAATGGTGATGATGGATGAAAAATGGAGAAAGTGACTTCCTTAAAAAGGAAAGTTTTATTATGGGCATGCAACATAGAATTTTAAAGAGATGTTGCAGGAGAAAGGCTGAAGCCTTTTGCTGCAAGAAGATCAATGGCCGCATCTGAAACAAACTGCTTCATAAATTCTTCTTTGAACGCTGGCTTATGATACAACTTAAGACGGTGTCCATTAATCAGTAGCTTGAATCAAATAGGATCTATTGTAGCTAACTGAACTGAACCATTATCAAACACATTTTCTATTTCATAAGGACCAAGCCATCTTGTGGTGAGTTTACCTTGATTTTCCTTGTACCTAGAGTCATAGAGCAGCGCCCAATCACTGGCAGAGAATCGCTTAGTTCTAATATGGTGGTCATGCCATTTTTTTCTTTGCTGTTGGATAGCTTCAGTATGTTGCAGGGCAGCTTTCTTTATTTCATCCAATGCATTCAACTGTAGGAGGTGTTCCTTTTGGGCTTCTAAAATATCAATGTTAAGCTGGAGAGCAGTCCTTAAGGTCTTATGCTCAAACTCTATTGGCAACATGGTAATTTTTTCATAGAGTAATTCAAAAGGAGTGAACCATGTAGTTGTTTTCTATGTTGTCCTATAGGCCCAGACTGCTTCAGGAAGGCGACTGCTCCAATCCTTCTTGTGTAATTGTACTATCTTAGTAAGGATTGCCTCAATTTCTCTATTGGTAACCTCTGCCTGACCATTGGCTTGAGGGTGATAGGGATTAGACTTTTTGTGCCTGATCTTATAATCATTCATCGATGCAGTGATTAAATTTGATGTAAATTGAACTCCTTGATCAGTAACAAGTTCCCTTGGGACTCCAAACTGAGCAAAAATCTACTCATATAGGAACTCAACAACTTTATTGTCATGGGCATGTGTCATTGCCTTCACTTCCACCCACTTGGTTACATAATCAGTGCAAACCAAAATGTATGATTTTCCATTGGATGGAGAATCAATAGGCCCAACAAAATACATGCCCCACTTGTCAAAGGGACTAACTACCACTTGAGGATATAGGGGCATTTCATCAGACCTTGTTGGTCTCCCCATGCGTTGACATCTGTCACATTTTCTGGTGTAGGCTGTAGCATCTTTGTGTAGTGTGGGTCAATAGTATCCTGTAGCAAGCACTTTCATAGATGTTCTATTGGCTGCAAAGTGCCCACCACATGGCTCATCATGACAAGCATGCAAAATTTCATAGGTCTCATCTTCCCTAACACACCTTCTCATGACTTGGTCAGGTCCCGTGTAAAATAAATAGTCTGCAATCCATGAAAAGTTAAGACTTTTCTCTACCAACAATTTCTTTTCCTTTGGTGAGAAGTGGGCTGGGATCTTGTTGGCTGCTAAATAATTTGCAATATCTGCATACCATGGAGTTTGAGTAGCAATAGAAAATAGATGTTCATCGGGAAAGCTATCATCAATTACCTCAGGGGTGGCAGGTGTAGTTGTTTAAAGTCTTGACAAGAAATCAACCACCACATTAGCTCGACCTAGCTTATCAATAACTATGATATCAAATTCCTGCAACAATATGAGCCATCTTGCTAATCTGTCAGATATGGCAGGATTATTCATGAGGTACCTTATTGCTGCACGATCTATATGGACAAATATTTGGTAACCAGTGACATAATGTAAAAACTTGTTCAGGACATACACAACTGCTAGCAATTCTTTCTCTATGATATTATAGTTTAATTCAGGGCCTTGAAGATTTTTGCTAATGAAATATATGGCATGCTCTATGGAATTCTTTTTTTGTCCTAGAACTACCCCTATGGCATAATCAGAAGCATCTGTGTGTATATGAAAGGGCAGACTCCACTTCGGTCCTTGAAGAACAGGTGTCTGAATAAGTAAATTCTTAAGCTGCAGGAAAGATTTGTCACAGGCCTCAATCCAGTTAAATTCAGAATCCTTAGTCAATAAGGCATACAATGGACTGGCTATTTTGCTGAAATCTTTGATAAATCTTCTATAATATCCAGCATGTCCTAGGAAGCTTCTAACATCCTTTTGTTTCATAGGTGTTTGCAAAGTTAGAATGACTTCTATTTTTGCAAGATCAACTTGAATTCCTGCTTGAGAGATATGATGGCCTAAAACAATTCCCTCTTGCATCATCATAAAGCACTTCTCACTATTCAAAGACAATTTTTTCTCCTTACATCTTTTCAACACTTTCTCCAAATTTGCTAATGCTTCTTCATAAGTAACTCCATAAGTGGTGAAGTCATCCATGTAGATCTCCATAGAATCATGAGAAATGTTAGCAAAAATACTGATCACTTCCCTTTGAAATGTTGCAGGTGCATTACATAGGCCAAAAGGTAAGACAAAGTAGGAAAAAATGCCCCATGGACTGGTAAAAGTTGTTTTTTTTTTATCCTCAAGGGCGATTCTAATTTGATTATACCCACTATATCCATCCAAAAAGGAGAAATACTTTTTACCAGATAATGAGTCTAGCACTTGGTCAACAAATGGCAGTGGAAAGTGATCATTTTTAGTTGTTGTGTTCAGCTCCCTATAGTCTACACAAACTCTCCATTTTCCACCTTTTTTAGGAACAATCACCAATGGAGATACCCATTGACTGTCTGAAATGGGGTAGATAAAACCAGCATCAAGCAATTTTTGGAGCTCATTTTTAACTATTTCCCTGAGTGTTGGGTTTATCCTTCTTTGAGGTTGTCTAATAGGTGAACAGTCTTCCTTAATGTAGATTTTATGAGTACAAAGTTGAGGATCTATTCCCTTCATATCCCCATAGTCTCATGCAAAAGCTTTGTGTTGATCTTGCAGCATTGTGACTAGGGCAGTTTATTGAGATTGAGGTAGCTTATTATTGATGTTCAGACAGCGGCCTGGAGACACCTCTACTTGCTTGGTAAGATCATTCATGGAGGCTGTTGATAAAGGTGGTGTCTGTATTTCATGTGGAAACAAATTGTGATAAACTATAAGAAATTTAGGTGGCAGGCTCTCAGGATTCAGTTGCTACAGGAAACACTCTTGAAAATAGCTATCTGGAACAAATGGGCTACTCAGATCAGAGTTAGATTGCAAAATATGTAAAAGCAAGCCATCCTCACTCTGAAGCTAGGAAAACGGATTAGTTTGCAGCATCATTAGTTAAGCCAATGAATTGAATTCTTCAGTTTCCTCTCCTAAATCTAGCCAAATGGGTTGAGACAAGTCTGGCTGAGGCTGGGCAGGTGGGTATAAAGTCAATTTCTTTCTTGAATGACCATCAAAAAATTTCATGTCTCCTAAATGGAATCCTATAAAAGTATCAGTTGTTGCTAACCATGGTCTACCTAGGATGATAGGATATCCTTCCAAAGTTGTCTTAGTGGACAATATGGTGAAATCTGCTGGGTATTCCCAAGACTCAAGGATGACAGTAGCATCTTCTACCACTCCATCAGGTGTTACTATGGAACTATCAACAAGGTGTAGGATGGTAGGTGTAGACCAAATGGTTGGGATATTCAAATACTCTATAGTATGCTTGGTCATTACATTGATGGATGTACCAAGGTCAATCAAAATATTTTTCACTATCTGGCCATTAATATTTATTTTTACCATAGGACTTCCAGGGTCAGTATATTTTGGAATGACTACCTTCCCTAACATAATATTTGCCAACTGTCCTAGAACATGGATAGTTTGGGGATCCTTTTTCTTTCTTCCTAGTTTCTTTAAACATGCCTCCTTAATGACTTTTCCATAAATTGGGACATCTTTAATGGCTTGAAAAAGGGGAATTTGAATGTCTACATTCTTTAGCTGATCCAAAATATCAAAGGTAGGCTCTTCCATAGACTTGGATGTAGTAATTTACAATCTATGAGGAAAAGGCGGTTTGGCCTGATGTTGCAGGATAGGCTCCTTAGAGATAGTATCTGATACAGGTATATGTTCTGTAGGATCAGTAGGTTGTTCAGAGGCAGAGTCTAGAATCTCTGTAATTACAGGCGGCTATGGAGCAGGGAGAGTGGTTCCAAACCTGAGATGGATATCATTAATATTCAAGGCATAAGCTGGATATTGATTGGCTTCTGCAAAATAAATAGGTTGTTGTGTAAGGAAAATTAGATGCAGAAACAACTCTCCTAACATCAAAGACTTAGGTAAGAATGCATATATACTTTTAATTTTTCCAACTGCAGTCCAATTAAGATGCACATGAAAGAGATTACTGAAACAGAGTAATAGACTAACACATATGAACACCAGATATACGTGGGAAAACCCTTACGGGAGAAAAACCCACCACACCAAGAGAAATCACTTTGTATTACAGTAATGGAGATTACATACAAATATTGGACTTATCTTTCTGATGTCATATTTCAGCAGTTTTCACAATGATCAAACTTGTACAGGAACCTTCAAGTTACAAACTTTACAAAATAGAAATCACTCTGATAAAATTCGAACTATTCACACAATTGTTCTTCGAACCAACCGAACCCACGAGCATCTACAACTTCAAACTATATTCATGTCATTCCCTATCTGTCGAAATTCCTCATAGAACTGCCATAATGGACTTTCTTCCAATGGTTCCCATTCAGATTCTCCTATTGGTCGACAATGAGCCACATAGGATGGTCAAACGGTCAAAAGACAATCAAGCTATATTGGCATATCGGTGAGACATTGACCGTGTCTCCCCGATGCCACACACAATTTAGCATCCGATATCACCAAGAGTTTCCTCATCGAAAAAAATCATATCGCTATTCACAAGTCACACTAACCTCAACATTGCTATCGGCAAGACTTACTGCTCTCCAAGAGGTTTCATCGAGACTTCTTAAGTTACACCGAAGCACCCAACAGTGGATGAGACTTATCGCTATCGCTGAGACATCCCACCGAAGGTTCAAAAGTCACATAGACAACAAAACTTACATCGGCGAGACTATCATCTTTCACCAAGAGATCACACCGAGGTCCCTTTAGTTTCATCGAGTACTGAACGGTCGACAAGACCTATGTCCATCGCTAAGAGTTCTTGTCGAAGTTCTCCAAGCTACTCTGAGACCACCGTTCTCCAAGAGTTATACTGAAGACCCCTCATCATCAGCAAGACTCTCCATCAGCCGCTGAGACTTCTTCCCGAGACCATTGGGTTACCCCAATAGCCATATGCTATCGGTGATACATTCTACAGTCGTTGAGAGATCTCCCTGAGATCCTTTGTGTTACTCCGATGACCAACACTTGAACCTCCATCGGTGAGACATTCGCACATCGGTAAGACTTCTTACCGATAGAATATAAGATACGCCGAAGACCACAAGATGTAACATACTGTCAGCGAGACAAAATATCTCGATAAGACTTCTCACCGAGCCACCGTAGGTTATCCCGATATACGATATGAGTGGCCTGTCAGCCAGAGATCTCCATGGGCGGTAAGAGGTCACAGCGAACATAATATGTCACAGTGATAGGATCATTCGGTGAGATAGAAGCTAGGTCACAATGACCTGTACAAATCAACAAGGTTACTACTACTAGTCGGCCAGACATGATGGATGTCACACCGACTTTGCCCCAATAGAGGTTATAGTCTGTGATGATTGAGACACATATTTCCAACAATCTCCCACTTGACGAAGATCACACAGGCACCTCCAGAGCACAACAAAACTTACTGAAAATCATGGGCACTAAGGTCCATTGAACTGGCACACCACCTAAACTTGTCTGTGCTCACTGGCTTCGTCAATGCATCTGCAACATTCTCCAGAGTATCAACCTTTTCCAAACTGACCTTTCCATCCTCCACCATATCTCATACAAACTAGTACTGTACATCTATATGTTTCGTCCTAGCATGGAAAGTAGGATTCTTTGCCAGAAAAATTGCACTCTGACTATCACAAAAAATAGTTATTTGCCCTGCATCAAAACCAATGTTAGAACACAAACGTTTTAACCAAACTACTTCTTTACAAGCATGTGTAGCTGCCATGTATTCAGCCTCTGTAGTGGAAAAAGCAACTACAGCCTACCGCTTACTCATCCAACTCACTGCACCACCATTCAACATGAAAATGTATCCACTGGTGGACCTCCTGCTGTCAATGTCTCCTGCCCAATTAGAATCCACATAGCCTCGAATACTGAGAGTCCTTTGTGATTCAACCAAGTTTCCATGGTAACACAAAGCAAAATTTGAAGTTCCCTTCAAATATCTAAAAACTCTCTTTACAGCATCCCAATGTGTCCTTCCAGGATTAGCGATAAACTGACTAAGTACTCCCACTGCTTGGGTAATGTCTGGACTTGTACAGACCATTGCATACATGAGACTGCCAACCGCACTAGCATAGGGTACACTGGTCATGTCCTCCATCTCAGTAGGATATTTTGGATAGTCTTCAACAGATAGCTTTGTTCCCTACAAGACTCGAACAACTAGTTGCTTGCAATCATTCATGCAAAATATCTCTAGAACAGTCCTGATATACTTACTCTGACTGAGCCAAGTTTTTCTACTATTCATGTCCCTAGTTATCTCCATCCTCAGAATATACCTTGTTGCACCAAGATCTTTCATTTCGAACTTAGCAGACAACTGAGACTTAAGATCAGAAATCATTAGCTTACTATCGCCTATGAACAACATATCATCAACATAGAGAGCAATAATAAGAACTTGATCACTTTCAGCTTTATAATAGACACAATGATCAGATTTTGATCTCACAAATCTCAAAGACAATACAAAAGTATCAAATTTCTAGTACCACATTCTAGGTGACTGTTTTAACCCATACAAAGACTTCTTTAACTTGCAAACCAGTTTCTCTTTATCTTTCTCCACAAAGTGCTCAGGCTGGGACATATAGATTTTTTCTTCAAGATCACCATGAAGAAATGTTGTCTTCACATCCATCTGTTCGATCTCTAAGTCTTACACTGCTGCAAGTGACAAAAGAAATCCGATAGACGTCAGCTTAGCTACAGGAGAGAAAATCTCCCCATAATCAATTCCCTCTACCTAGGAATAACCCTTCGCAACCAATCTTGCCTTGTACTTTTCCACACTGCCATCCAGACCAATCTTCTTTTTAAATACCCATTTGCATCCCACAACTTTTCTGCCTTTAGGAAATGGCACCAAACTCTAGGTATCATTCTTTTCCAATGATTCCATTTCTTCATTCATGGCCTCCAACCAAGAGTCTGAATCAGACATTTTAAATGCCTCATTTACAGTCCTAGGCTCATCAGTGCTAGAAATTAAAGCATAGGCACAAGTAGAATCTATCAAAGAGAACCCATACCTATCAGGTTGTTTTCTTTCACGGGTTGACCTCCTCACTTGCTAAGGCTGAGGTTCTTCTTCTTCTTCATAACTTTAACTGCTTGAGCTCTCCTCAGTTTTAGGTACATTTTGAATTTTCAATTCCTCTTTATCTGGAGTAGGAGGAATTCCAACTACATCCTTATTGTTTTCTGACTTTGTCTCTGACTGCAGATCCAAGGTAGAAGGTTTCAGCTCATGAAAGATTACACTTCTACTATATACAACCTTCTCTGTATCAGTATTCCAAAGCTTGTATCCTTTTATGCCAGCGCAATAGCCAATAAAAATATATTTGAAAGCCTTGTTCTCCAACTTAGATCTTTTTTCATACGGCACATGAGCATATGCCTCATAGCCAAAAACATGAATATGTCTTAAAGAGGGCTTCTTACCAAACCACGCTTCCAAAGGTATTTTCTCAACAAGAGCAGAATTTGGAGAATGATTAATTAGGTAACATGTAGTAGATACAGCCTCAGCCCAGAACTTCTCCTCCAAGCCAACACTACTGAGCATACTTCGTGCTCTCTCCATCACTGTCCTATTGAACCTTTCTGCAACTCCATTCTATTGTGGAGTATAAGGTGTAGTCTTATGTCTTTTAATCCCACGGTCTTTGCAATACCTCTCGAATTCATCAGAACAAAATTCACCGCCATTATCAGTCCTTAAGTATTTAATTTTTCTTCCAGTCTGATTTTCTACAAGGTTCTTAAATTCCTTAAACCGACTGAATACTTTTGATTTACTTTTCAAAAAATAAACGAATGTTCTTCTCGAATAATCATCAATGAACGATACATAGTACCTTGATTTAGACAAAGAAGGAACATTCACTGGACCAAATACATCAGAATGAATATAATCTAGCAAACCAGAAGATTTATGAGGACTGAAATAAAAAGAAACACAGTGTTGCTTTCCATATATACAATGCTCACAAAATTCAAATTCGAGGTTACAATCTTCAAGCCCCTCAACCAAGTTTTTATTTTTCAAGGTTTTTAAACCTTTTTCTCCTATGTGGCCTAGCCTATGATGCCAGAGAATAGTCTTTTCTGCTAGAAGTTTTACTTCCATAGAGTTTACATAATTAGGGATATTTCCCTCTTTACCTCCATGAGTAGCTTTCTGTGACTTTACAGAGACATTGTTGCATTGAACAACATGTGCATCCAGCTTGTACAGGGTACCAATTCGAGCACCTCTAGCCAGCACCATAGATCCTCTAGTCATCTTGTAGCCATTTCCAGAGAACGTGACTTGCACTCCAATATCATTCAGCATACTTACAGAAAGTAAGTTTTGAGCTAGACCTAGTATATGCATTACATTATTGATTCTCTTTACTCTACCATCAGGAAATTGGATTCTGACTCTTCCATGGCCAACTATCTCCAAAGTTGAATCACTTGCCAAGTACACCTTTCCACCATCATATTCTTCATACTTCGTGAACCAGTCTCTATGAGATGTCATGTGGAAAGATGCTCCAAAATCAATCAACTAGACATCATTTGATGCCTGTGTAGCCAAGGTTGCAATGAAGGCGTCTCCATCACTATGAGAAGAGTCATTGTCAGAAGAATACTTCTTCTTCTTCTTCTCCTCTTTACAATCTTTTCAGACATGACCAGGTTTCCCACAGTTCCAGCACTTCACCTTGGACTTCTTGCTAGGAGACTTTGATCTCCCCTCTGATTTTGATTTGGACTTCTTGTCCTTCTTCTTTCCTTTCTCTTTCGACCTTCCTCTAACAGCAAGGGCCTCCTTCGCCATCTCAAAATATTTCTTTCTCATCTCTTCTGACAGCAAAGATGCAACATCTTCCATCTTGAAACTAGATGTTGTACTCCCAATAGCCATCACAAGGTGATCCCATGAATCTAGAAAAGAACACAATATCAGCATACAACAATCCACTTCTTCAATCTTCACACCAACAGATGTTAACTGTGCAATCAACATGTTGAATGTGTTCAAATGATCAGCTACAAACCCTCCTTCCTGCATTCTCAAACTATACAGCTTCTTCCTCAGGAATAGTTTATTCACCAAGGACTTCCCCTGATAAATAGATTCCAGTCTCTTCCACAAGGAAGATGCAGTCTTCTCCTCATGCAAATTCAGAAGAACGGAGTCTGCCAAATAGAGCCTTATCAGCCCCTTAGACTTTCTATCTGTAAAGTCCCAATCTTCTTGTTTCATGCCTGTAGGCTTCGCTCCAGACACAGCAATCCAAAGATCTCGATCCACTAAGAGATCCTCCATTTTGAGTTTCCACAACTCAAAATTGCTGCCATTGAACTTCTCTATTTCAATCTTTCCTAATGTGCTAGCCATCTCAATCTATAATTAGAAATTGACAAACTTCTACAAGACTCCCACTAAACAGAAATTGACACAAAAAACTCAACGTACCCACAAGGATAACACAACTGGCCAGGCTCTGATACCACTTGTAAGGAAAATTAGATGCGGAAACAACTCTCCTAACGTCAAAGACTCAGGGAAGAATGCAGATATACTTTTAATTTTTTCAACTACAGTCCAATTAAGATGTACATGAAAGAGATTACTGAAACAGAGTAATAGACAAACACATATGAACACCAAATATACGTGGGAAAACCCTTACGGGAGAAAAACCCACCACACCAAGAGAAATCACTTTGTATTACAGTAATGGAGATTACATACAAATATCAGACTTATCTTTCTAATGTCATATTTCAGCAGCTTTCACAATGATCAAACTTGTACAGGAACCTTCAAGTTACAAAGTTTACAAAATAGAAATCACTCTGATACAATTCAAACTATTCACACAATTGTTCTTCGAACCAACCGAACCCACGAGCATCTGCAACTTCAAACTATATTCATGTCATTCCTTGTCTGTCGAACTTCCTCACAGAACTGCCACAATGGACTATCTTCTAATGGTTCCCATTCAGCTTCTCCTATTGGTCGACAATGAGCCACATAGGATGGTCAAATGGTCAAAAGGAAATCAAGCTATGTTGCAATATCGGTGAGACACTGACTGTGTCTCCCCGATTCCACACACAGCTTAGCATCTGATATCGCCAAGAATTTCCTCATCAAAAAAAATCATATCGCTATTCACAAGTCACACCAACCTCAACATTGCTATCGGCAAGACTTACTGCTCACCAAGAGGTTTCATCGAGACTTCTTAACTTACACCGAAGCACCCAACAATTGATGAGACTTATCACTATCGCTAAGACATCCCACCGAAGGTTCAAAAGTCATATAGACAATAGAACTTACATTGGTGAGACTATCATCTTTCACCAAGAGATCACACCGAGGTCCCTTTAGTTTCATTGAGCACTGAATGGTCGGCAAGACCTATGTTCATCACTAAGAGTTCTTGTCAAAGTTCTCCAAGCTACCCCAAGACCACCGTTCGCCAAGAGTTATACCGAAGACCCCTCATCATCGATGAGACTCTCCATCGGCGGCTGAGACTTCTTCCCAAGACCATTGGGTTACCCCGATAGCCATATGCTATCGGTGAGACATTCTACAGTCCCTAAGAGATCTCCCTGAGATCCTTTGTGTTATTCCGATGACCAACACTTGAACCTCCGTCGATGAGACATTCGCACATCGGTAAGACTTCTTACCGATAGAATATAAGATATGTCGAAGACCACAAGATGTAACATACTATTAGCGAGAAAAAATATCTCGATAAGACTTCTCACCGAGCCACCGTAGGTTATCCCGATATACGATATGAGTGGCCTATCGGCTAGAGATCTCCATGGGCGGTAAGAGGTCACAGTGAACACAATATGTCACAATGATAGTATCATTCGGTGAGACAGAAGCTAGGTCACAATGACCTGTATAAATCAACAAGGTTACTACTGCTAGTCGGTCAGACATGATGGATGTCACACTGACTTTTCCCTAATAGAGGTTACATCCTGTGATGATTGAGACACGTATTTCCAACATGTTATTGCTGCTGCTTATTATTAGGATTTGGCAATGGTTGAGTAGGCATAGGCGTTTGTTTTGGAGGGTCAGTATTTTTTGCAGGTGTTGCAGGAGATGGAATGAGAGCCAGAGGTTGTGGCTGTTGAAGCTGTAGGGATCCAAGGGATTGGTTCTACCATTGCTAAGAACCTCTCCATTGAGGATTCTGCTGCCAATTACCTTGGGGTGGCATCCATTGTCCTTGTGGCTGCTACCAACCTCCTTGAGGAGATTTCCATTGAGGACTCTGATAGTTAGGCCAGTGTGGTTGAGAAGTATTCCAAGGTGGTGATGGGCCATATGTAGGTTACCATTGGTTATTGTAATTAGAATAAGGATTAACAAAAGTCAAAGGGTCTTGAGGCATACCTTGTCTTTGAGCCCATGGTCGCCTTTGTGCAAGGAATAATACTTGGTCATCGTCACCCTCCACTATCTTAAAATCAATAGGTAATTGCTTAGCCTCCAGATTATCCACCATCTTACATCTGCAGTCATGTTTCTTCTGTCTGTAATGTGGACAGAACTCAACCAAGATTGCTTCAGCTTCCTCATGTTTCTTCTGAGCTTGCATAGTATCCAACTATGTAGCCATGTTGTTTATGATATCTTGCTTGAAATCAGACAGCAAATGTGTGATCTCCATCCGTGAAACTCCATTAGTAGAAGACTTTCCCATTGTGGCTTGATGACCTCTACCCTTCTTAACAATTGCTCAAGAGTAGTTGTGACATATTTTCTTGATATCATCCCAAGGAACTTGGGTTATATCTCCTCCTCCTATCAGATCTAGGGCATCTATACAGGTGTCACTGATTCCCCTTAGAAAAATTAGTTTCTGAGATTCTTCATTGAGAGTATGGTCTGAATTATTTTTCAGGGAAAACAAGAATCTTGAGATATAGTCTTCCAGGCTTTCATCCTCCTTTTGTTGAATTCTGAATATATCATCACCCTTACTACCACTCTTACAATATTCCCTGTATTTCTCAAGAAATTTTGTTTGCATAGCTTCCCAACTATTAACAAAACCCCTTCCCAAACTCATAAACCATCTAAGAGCTCCCTCCTTCAAAGTAGCAGGAAACAAATTCAGCTTGTGAGCATCTAAAGTGTAATCATAGCTGCGACAGAGGATGTCAAACTCAAACAAGAAAGTGTCTGGGTCTTCTGTAACTAGTCCATAGAACTTGGGAAGTAATGAAGAAGGAATATTTTTAAGGTTATCATTATCTTGCTGAGCAATGATGGGGAATTCAAAAGCAGGAGGCTGATTAGTTGGATTACGTGCCATATTTTCTTGATGGAGTATCAAAGCAAATGGATTTTCTTGAGGTTCTTCGTCAGCTGGGTCAAATGGAAATTCAACAAGCAGGTTTTCAACAAATGGATTGATATCTTGGTCCCCTCCTTCCTCAAATAGATTATAAGTTGGTTCATAATTGTTATAAATGAATGGAAGGTTATGGAGGAATCTTCCTAGAGCGTCTCTTCTTCTATGCATGCAATAGAATTAACCGTAAATTGAAGGAATTCGAAAATGCTTGAATAAACACACTAACTACTGATAAAAATGACTATGACAGGTTCTTAGCTTGACACCATCCCCGACAACGGTGCCAAAAATGGTCAATTCCACAAAAGGATATAAAAGTCATGGAAAATCCTAACCTGGGAATTGTACATTCCAGCAGGTGACTAACATCTTCTTATGGTCATTCATTTACATTGTCAAACCAGGGAACGTATACTTGAAATGGAGAGGCAACATATGTGCACTAAGAACCAGTTTCAGTCACAATTTACGAGAAATAAATGCTTGGAAGGAATTCTACTTATGCTGCAGGAATGTAATGTAAAGTATTCTTAACTTACGCATAACTTAATCAAAGCATAAATCATGACAACTATTACTAAGAAACAAACTATGAACTGGACTTATGCTACAGGAACAAACATAGGGATGGATTCCCGATGCTGCAGGAACAATATAAGACTGAGTTTGCGCTGAAACCTTCAAGAATGAAATCTAACTTATAATCAACAGAAGATAAATAACTAACTACAATTACAGATACTCACTAAGTGGGCCCCCTTAGCAAGCATCAACCAGTTTATGCAAGAATTGAACTCAAAACTTCATCAGCTTTTATTCATAAACTTGGAATCATATACATTGATTGTTCTGCTTGTAAGAAAACTAACAAAAAACACTGTTTCTCATTATAATACTTAACTTTAACACACTCAGTTTTGACTCACTCACGCAGGAGGAACACTTATTTATATTAGAAAAGCAACTAACTACCTAACTCAAACAGAGAAAGACGTGGACATAAATGCATCCTGAAATTGAGGAAAAAACTTCTCATAAATGAAGGCATATCTGTTCAACACGATTCAGAGAGAATTTAGTATTCCACTCTTCCTAGATTAATGATCATTTAGATTTCTTCCCAATGACCCGGTCAGAGAGTTTTTGCTGGAACAACTTCCTCGATGTCGTGCTAGAAATGGGCTTTACTGCATGGCCGAGATCTGATGCACTTTGACTCATTCATGCTTCCTTCAACAACTTGCGATGCACATGGCGACAGACGCGAAAGAAAGCATGCGTGACAAATAAAACGATACATATTCATTAATCACATATTAAATCTATTTCATTATCCAAAAGCCACATGCATTATATCAGTCATTCGGGAGGTCAAATAGAGCAATTAATACAGACACATAGAGATGTTAAGCTGCAGGAATATAGGAATATGTTGCTATAGGATACTACCCGATTTTAGATAGAAAGCCTTTAATCAAAGAGTTAAAACAACCATAAGCAATAAGAGTAAGGGTATTAAAAATACATCATAATATTCAAATTATGAGCATATTTTGAGCTCATCATTCTCCAAGAGAGGAAAAACCAAAGGAATATCATGCTCTCAGAGGAAATCAAACTTAATGACACCACCAAGAAAAGGATGCATCACAAGAAGAAAGGGAATCACATAATGAAACATGAGTGTCAATGTATGCCCCCACTTTAAAGTGATTTCTAACACCATTGTTGTGAGCAATTACTTTAAAGTAGAAGAAGACATGAGAGCTTATTCAAAAAGTCCTAGGCCAAGTCATATGTTCCCGAATCCAAAAGAGACAATGAAAAGTGTCATACAAGGACAAGGCTACCTAGCCCCTTGCCCCACTTAGTGCAAGAAAAGGATGAGCTGAGGTGATTAATGAAAAACTTGGAAATCAATATCAATTAGAGGAAATAGGTTCTTGTAACACAAGGAAGAGAACCACACTCAATAAGATGTTAAATTTTATCACTTTGTAATGGCGTAAAATTGCACCCCTTGCAATTTCACATACATTCTTGCATCTGATTTATTGTCCACTCCTTTAGCATCTTGAGGAGGATCACTTTGGCCCCTGCATCAGCCTTTTCCCCTCTCAGGATGCTCAAAAACCCCTTTTCATCAACTACCCTCATGTGTCAGCTTTTCATCAAACCTTGGGATTTTCCCGTTCTTTTCATTTTGTAGCATGATGCATCTCGACACTAGCATGCTGCGTGGATTTCTACGTGTCACACTAGAATCTTGTGATGTTTCAACATTCAAATGACCATTTTCATGCATGTTTTCCACTTGTCACCTCCTTTGGTTGGTGGTAACAACTCGAGATGCCTTGTAACCGCCCTGGAAGCTTCTTTTTGCTTCCTTTCTCTCCTTAAATGCTATCTTTTCACCTCATTTGTACTCTCTAACTTCCTCTAGCTCCATTCTCCCAAGTTCTAACTTCACTCTAGCTTCATTCCAACTTCTAGCTTCCTTTTCAACTTCTTGGCACCACCCTTTGCAGCACTCTCAATCTTTCACAAGCTCATTACAACAACACTCTTGGCTCTTGTAGCTCTATTGCTCTCTCCATTTGACTTTGTTAAGCCTTGCAGATCTATCTCCTTCACTTCATGCTTGTGAGCATCTTGGGATTCCATATCCCCTATCTATTGCATCCTTACTTTGTGATACGGGTTCTCCTCCTCAAGCAGGGATTACTTTTATCACCTCTTTTGTGTTACAGGTTATCCTCCTCAAGCGGGGATTGCTTTTATCACTCATACTTGGTGGTGCAAGTTCTACTCAATAGGTTTTTCTTTCACCACACACTTTATCCATTTCAGTTGCACTCTTTCTTTCTATGTGGCTGTCTGTGGAGGTGGGAAGACCAAAATAGGGGTTTGATTGAGGAAAACCCCTATATAGCCCCAACACTCTCTCTCAATCTTACAAATGCAAGTATTGAAGATATCTACTAGCTGGAGGCTTCATTACTTGGATTGTTGTGAGCATCTTCTTTCTTTCTTCTCTTACTTTATCATCTACTTCACTTTATTTCAATTATGTGATATTCTGTTGCTTTCTCACATTCCAATATTTCTTAGTAATTAGAGTAGAAATAACCACTTTGTTATTTTCTACAACATCCTCACTTTCTCGCCTGTATGAGACACCACTGTGTCTCTAGGATGCCAGCGTGTCATGCTATCATATATATTCCACGTTGTCATCCTTTGTCTGAGAGCTTGTTAGCTTGTCCAAAAAATCTTCGTGACCTACTCTTTCAATTCTAGAACTCTTGCGCCATTCCTTGAGGTAGTTTAGGGTAGTTCACCTCGTGAGGCTCTCTGAACAAAGAGAACTTGTGAGTAGTTAATCCCCCTTCTCTACACACTTAAAGCCTTACATTCATTAGTATAATGACCATGAACTCTATGATATGCACAAAATTAACTATTGTAGTAAAATTTCTTTCGTGTTCTTGGAGGGAGAGATATCAAACAATCTTGGAGGAGTCTCGACAAGATACTTTCTTGATCAAAAGTAGAAGATGTTCCTTTATTTTGCAACAAAGATATCTATTTCTTAGTACCAAGTGTCATACTTACAAAATACTTTTTAGATGGTGAGATTTTGTTCTCTCCTTTAAATTAGGGTGTAAAATCTAACAAACTCCAATCGTTAGTGTTTTGTGTGATGACATTGATATTAAGCGAAGATTTCTCTGTTTCTTTCATTTCTTTCAAAGGATTATAACTAAGACTACTAGTTTCGATTAGTTCAAGATGTACTAATGTTAAAGTGGGCTTAGAAGAATCTTTTGTAAGAGTTTTGATATTGAGTGAAGGATTGATTTTTTCTTCCGAGGGACAATAACCAAGACCATTAGTCGTTTCTTGCATGTTAGGATCTATAGGGACATGAATACCTTATTCTCTAGCACCACATCCTTGTCCACTATAACCAAGTTATTTCACAAGTTCATAACCTTTTCCATAAATTTTTTTCATTTCTTTTAGATTCAATGGTTGTTTGTAATCTATCTCATCAAATTTTGTTGTATAGCTTATGTATTACTCTAGAGTAGATGAGGCAGATTCTTGTGAGTTTTCTTCCAAATTATTCGTTGGAATTACCATTGGTTGCTTTTGCTTTTTAGTTTCTTTTGTTGTGACTTTGTATTGTCCTATGAATGTAGGTGTGAAATCTAAGGAACCCCAATCATCTTCCAATAACTTTATCACTTCCTTGAGATTATTTTCTTTGTCTTTTTGTTGCATGATTTCCACTTGTATAGTTGGTGTCAATTTTTTCAAAGGATTTTCCTTGTTTCCTCAATGTTCAAACAACTTTCTGGTTCAGGGTCAACCTCAATTGTATACACTTTGTTGTTGTCGACATACTTCATGATATGATGAAGAGTTGAAGGTACCGCATGCATCTCATGAATCCATGGCCTTCCTAAAAGAATATTATATGAAAGATCATGAGGCATAACATGGATCATGATTTGTAATGTAATCTTTCCAACTTTAATAGGAAATGTAATCACACCAAGTGGTTGCTTTCCTACGTTATCAAACCCATGAATAGATAAAGAGTCTAATTGTACTTGGATTTTGTCTACTTTAATCTTGTCCAAAAGGTTTATGCTACACATGTTAAGGGTGAAACCATTTTCAACAAGGTCCTCTTTATCTCAATCTGATTATGTTGAGCTATTATCATGAAATATTTATTTTGTTTTTTCTCTTCTAATGAAGGTAACTCATCTTGATGGAACACAATGTCTAAGTTGTTTGGTGTTATAGCTTGAATTTGGGTTGCCACATAAATTGATTGCACATTAGGGGGGTGGGAACTTGTTGTAAGACACTTTGAATAGTGTTCTGATAATGAGGGGAGGCTTGAATAAGGTCCCATAATGATATCTTAGCATGAGTGTTCTTAAGTTGTTCAACAAGGTCATACTCCTTTCTGCTTTGTAGAGGCAAACAAGGAGCACTAGGCAAGATAAGATGAGGTAATGGGAGGGATGTTGGAGTTCTTTTTCTTGGTTGCATATTGATTTTAGTGTTATATGTATGAGCAATGGTATTGTAACTCAGCTGCTACGAAATATTATTCTTAGGTGGTTTAAGGATGAGGATGGGTTTGTTTTGAGTTTGTATCTGGTTTGAGGGTGGGTAAAGGATAAGTTTAGGCTCAGGAGAGTACTTCAAGGGATATCTAATTTGCATAACCTCAGAAGACTTATCCTTATTTTCATGATTTCTTAGTGAAGGGGATTCTAATTTCACTTCATCATCTTCATCTAAGGAAGCCACATCACTATTATTTGAAAGACATGTGTCAATTTTGTAATTTTATTTCACCATGATATCTTCCCTAGTAGGAGAGTTTTTAGGAGAGCTTCAAACTAGATGTTCATGATGTTCAATGTTTGGTTCTTCTAAAAAGACTTCATAATGAGTAAGGGAGTTATCATTGGTTTGATTTTCTTGCTTATCAATGGTGGAATTTTCTTGTTCAATATTTTTTTCCCTAGGATTCTCATAACTTTCATTGGTTTGATCTTCTAACACCAATTAATATCTTCTTCACAAATAGTAGAGATATTAGGAGAAGGCCAAATTTGATTGTAATGATTGTCCATTATTTCATCCTTTTTCTCTTACATATCATTCTCTTGTGCCATACTATCTACCCTAGTAGGAGATCTTTTAGGAGAGTAACAAATAATAAGTTCATCACATTCCATGGTTAGGTTTTGTAAAGTAGCTTCATCACAAATAGGGGATGCATCATGGGAAGAAAAACTATGAGTGGCATTCTTACCAATGATTGGAATTTTTCATTCAAATAGATCTTTCCAAATGGTAGGATCATTAAGAAAGGGAGAAACAAGATTCTCATGACTCTCAACAAGTGTATCTTCTAACACCAAACTATCTTATTTGCATCTAGGAGAGATAGTAGGGGAAGAAAAAATTTGATTGTCATGGTTCTCTATAGTCACATCCCCATGTCCTATAATGTCTTCCTAATTAAGAGAAGTAGGATTGTCATAGCTCTCAATCATTGGATCTCTTAACACCAACATATCCTCCTTGAAAATGTGATTTTCAAGATAGTTCACGATGGTATCCTCTTTCACTAAAGCATTCTCACAAGTAGGGCAGGTGTAGGGAGATGAATAGAGACTAGGGAAAGTAATGTTAAGAAATGTGTCAATGATCTCATCTTATTTTCTCATAATATCTTCCCAAGGGGGAGGAGGAAAGGGACAAACAAGACTTTCATGATTCTGAATGATTGTATCTTCTTTTACCAAGATACCTTTGTCACTAATAAGAGAGGTATCGAGAGAAGAAAAAATATGATTGTTATGATTTTCACCTCTTTCACTAAAGCATTCTCATAGGGGGGATATGAACTTTTTATTAGCATGCTTAGAAAGGTAAGATACTAACATTGTTCAACAAAAAATGAAAAGTACTTCTAACCATCTTATGCAATGCTTCAAGAATGTAAACAATGTATATCCCAAAATGAAAATTACTTTTATCCAATTTATACAAAGCTTTAAGAATGCAAACAATTTGTATCCAAAAATTAAAAGTACTTTTATCAAAATTATGCAAAGCTTCATGAATGTAAACATTGTGTATGCAAAAGTGAAAAGTACTTTTATCCAACTTATGCAAAGTTTCATGAGTATAAACATTGTGTATGCAAAAATGCAAAATTTTAGAAATGTAAACATTTCAAGTTTGATGATTTTTTGCTCCTGGAATGATTTTGGAATGATTTAAAATGACTACACCAAATGGATTTTTTTGACCTATATGCATAAAACAAAAGTTCCTGGAACTTTCCAGACTGATACTTTAGGTTACCAGCAAACCCAAGAAGTACATAAAATCACCAGAAAACTCAGAAAAGTTGGTTTTTATAGGTCTTGAAGGAATCATTCGCCCAAGTGGGCATATGATTCCCACTTAGGGTTTTTGGAAAGTTCAGATAGTGAAAAATAGACAACATAGAATTCCTAGAAATCAGGAGCAAAGACCTGTACAGGGACAAAATCACCTAGATGGACGAATGAGTCCTGATTAGGTTTTTTAAACTTGAATCAACAAATTCTGAGTTGATGTTATGGTTTCTAAGTTGTATGTTTACTTGACTATTTGCAATGAAAAAATTCAAATGAAATTTAATGATGTAAAATGCAAAAATACAACTTATATGCACTTTTCACTAATGCATTGTTTGGAAGCCCTGAATGCAGATTAATTAATGCAAGATCTAATGCAAAGTTAATGGAAGCTAGATCTAGGACTACAATATTCTCCAAATCAGAAATAAAGGGTCCAAAGGTTGGGTTCACACAAATGAACTAAAGGAAATAGGTGTTCCACGTTTTGGGAGATGGAACTAGGGTTTAGGACCTATTTCACTCTTAGTTCATTAGGAAACCAAGATTCCTCAACCAAGTGACTCAATTGAGGGAAGGACACACAAGGGGGTGGTTTCCTTAGGTGTGATTAAATGGGGGTTCACCATTAAATAATGATTTAAAAGAATAAATTGAATGCACCATGAAAATTCACTATATGACCTAGGAATTTGAAGGCATGAAACAAGATTGACAAAATAGAATCAAACAGTAAAGTACCTGGAAGAATGGAGAGGTCAAAACAAGGTCTGAAAACCTTGAAAATTGTTGTTTTAAAGTGCACTAGGACTCATACGCCAAGCCAGGTGATTTAGTCCCAGTCTAGGTTTTTTGGGTAGAATATGGAATCTCCTGGTGACTGATCTGGATCTACAAAAGACTGGAAAAAAGGGTGTACTAGGACTCATACGCCCATACTGTTGCAAAGTGTCCTGAAAAAGTGAAAAGTGTCCTTGGAGAAAATTTTTGAACTGAAACTTTGCGAGCCTCTGAAGATGGATTAAATAAGCACTTTCCCACTAATTTAATGTAAATTAGTTGGATATCTTACTCTAGATCTGAGTTTCCATGAGACTTGACAACTTATGACAAATTTGCAACTTTTTTACAACTTTGCAATTTTGGCACTTTTGAAGGCTTCAAATCCACTTTTTCTTCAACCCATAAACCTACAACATATAAAAAGAGGGAAAAAGTGTTGTTTTTTTAGGGAATGAGGGTTTTCTTGGTCAAACCCCATTTTGGTAATCAAACCTTAATGAGAAATGAAGCATGAATGAAATCAAACATGAAACATAAGATTAAGTAATAGAACCTTGTTTGAAACCTTGTGGATCTACAAACAAACATGAAATGGCCTCAATGGATATACATCTTGATCATGATTCTTGATGAAATATAATGCCTTTGAATACTTGAATTGATCTTGAACAATGCATCACAACATTAGCTCAAAACTACATGCATGATGCATCAAGCCTTTGACATGATAATGGATCTTTGATTCCTGCAATAATCTTCTTCAAATCTACCTTTGAGTACTCTTATGAAGATACTCTTGATTTCTTATGAAGATCTATCTTGTTAGGAGAAATTATGTGAAATAACCTTGTATTTATACTTGTTTATGCCAAATTTTCCAAAATTACAACACTACAAGCCAACATTAGATCTAGGATAATAAAATCCTACCAAGAATTTGATTTAAAATAGGTCCTAGTTAAAACAGGATTCATAGGCTAGTTGGGGCATATGAGTCCCAATATCTTAAACACGAGACACAAAATCCAAGAAGTGTTAAGTTCAATGCAATGTTTAAAATTAGGTCCCAAGACCTAGGTGGGACCCATATGCCCAAAGTGGCGTATGAGTCCTAGATCACTAGATCTAGAACACACAACCAAAAACATTGAATCATGATTGATCATTAGTTAAGTGTTGAGATTATTCTTAGAAAAATGAATTTAATAAGGCTCACAAATTCAAAATAGGACCAATTAAAGCATAAAGAAGCCCAATTAATTAATAAATCCCTAGAATAGTGTGAAAGTGTAAAGATACACTTTACAACACCCTAAATAAGGCACAATTAGGTCCACTTAGTTTAAAAGGGCCCTAAACTTAATGTGAACATGTAAAACACATTACAACACTAAATTAAGGCAACATTAGGCTCGTTTTAATATTAATTATTCCCAAATTAAGTGAGGAAAAGGGATACTTTTTCCTTCAATACCAGACAAAAAGTGTTATATTTTAATTAGAGAGATTATTAAAGAAATCATATTCACACCATAATGTAAAATGTATATAATGTGAAGATCATGATCTATGAACCATAATGTGACAAACCACAATATAAAATGTATAACAAATCATGTGTCTACATGTAAAATAATTCAAAGAGGATTATGTCTTTAATATGACTATGGATAGATCTCTCTCTCAATCCCTGTCCTAATCTCTCTCTCTCTCTCTTGATCCTTTCCCTGATCCCTCTCTCAATCCTTATCTCGATCCCTATCCTGATCTACCTCCCTGCACAAGAAATTACATAATTTAATTTAATGTACATGTGTAAATGTAAATTCATGTTAAATTTTTTATACTTTCAATGTTTGAATTTATCAAGTACTTTAAATATTATAAATGTACCATGCACAGGATCTTCTACATGCTCCAAATCCCCAAAGTGTGACAAATCCTCATATTTCTAGAAATTTTCAAATACAAGATTTTAATGAAGAGTGAGAACTACTTTAAAGTCAATTTTATTTAATATACATGTGAATTTTTAGAACTCAAAATAAATAAATTATTCAAGTACCCTCATTTCATCTTGGAGCACTCTACCAATCCCACTGATGTCACAAGAATGTATGGTCACATCAAAGACACCTATATCAGGTAAAGGAATAGTGTCAAAGAGAAGTGTGTTGTATGTGCCATGTACATCAGGTGCAGTAACCTCAACCTGATGTTGTGTGGGGCTTGTAGGCTAGTCTGGAATATGCTACTCTTGTGAAGCCGCCTCACCCTGACCTAACTGTCTACCATAATGTCATTTGACATGAGTCGGTACAACATCTAAAGGAATCCCATACTCCTCACTAATAAACTAGTATAATGATAGTAAATCAGCAATGGAAGCCAAAAACACATTACGTAAAGTGCCTTCACTCATCTGGGCCACATCTGACGGTGATGGTAGCTCTACACAAATGTAGGGATCATAATTGGTAGATGTAGCCTCAATGGGATGAAGGCTAATCCATGGATGTAATAAGTATTTTCCTACACAATCAGATGACATCTGATCGACCTTAGTAGCAATCATGGCAATATTATCAAAAAGGTCGAATCTAGTAGGTGCTACTATTGCACCTCTTGCTGCTGCTAGTTCCAAACATTTTGGAAGAACAAAAAGTTTTGGACCAACTAATTCCCTCTTGTTGACGGGGGCTAGTAAATTTTCACATCTATATTGAGGTTTGTCGGCAAACCTCCCTTTTCCATGTCCAACATGTGCAAGAATAGATGTGTAATCCACATCTAACCCTAAATGGAACTCAACATATAATTGTTTGCAAAAATAAAGTGGGAACTTGTCATTGTGATGCCATATGTGACTGGCTTCCAACCATCCAAGATATATAAATGGAGCAACAAGCTCATCTGTACACCTAGTAGCAACATATCCTCTAATTTTTTGTTGTCCCATATAATGAGGGAACATGCTATGTACATTATATAGTGAAACTCTCTAAGAAACAAATTGAATTTTCTCAGTGCCAACAACACTCTTTGCAAGGGACCTATAAAACTCATCAGTACTGATATCATCATATGGATGGTATGATCGAATCATTTCAATCATACATGTGATCTCCTGTTGAATACTAACTTGTCTATCTCTATTAGCCAGTTTAGGGGAGTTTTGTATTGTTTTCTCCAAACATCTCAAAGCATTATCAAATATTCTAATACTATCACTATAAAAATTATACCTAGCATGAGCTTCCTCCTAAGACTGAGTGGAATGATGTGAACACCAATCATCATCCATATCTATATAAATACAAAGATCTACATTTAATTAAAACAAAAACAAAAATTACAAATATGTACTTATGCAATAACCATTTTTCTAGTAAGATGCTCCATAGGAAATTACAAAGTATAAGAAATATGTGCAATGAGTAGCTTTCATCATGAAGTAAAAATAAGAACAATTTTAGTTGATTCAACTATCTATGAAAAAGAGGGAGAAAGGGAGAGACTAGGATTATGAAATTTTACCTATAAAAAAAGTGGTACTAAAATATCCTAATGAAACATTCGCATGAAAAAGTAATGTAGGCATATAAATACATAAATAATGTATTTAAGTAATGTGTCATATGTAGCATCATGTGATAAGAATGTATAACATATCAAATAATAATATTGAGAAAGAATATAGACTAGATCTAATTGTAGAGGTGTATACATTTTTCTTCAGTATAGGAAAATATAAAAAATGCAAGGTATCTCTAAATTCCAAATAACAATAATACAAGTTTTTATAGTATAGGAAATATACATTTACCCAATGTGTCTCTAGGAATGTGATAAGGAATGTGGTCAAATAATGGTATATGTACAACTAAGGTATTTCATCCCCAAATTAAAGATAGAGATCTAAAATTATGATAGAGAAATGAAAGGGCATGCACTATAATAATATATAAGCAACAAGAATAGGAACAGATGTTCAAACTAAGCATAAGATAAATGATTATAAATTTAAAGATAGAATAGATGTATCATAAAATTTTGATAAATGTATGGAAAGGAATATAATAATGTGATAAGAATTATAATATTTACACTACTTAAGCATAGGAAAACAAATACAAATCCCTTTTAATAGTTATTGTGTGATTGATTTTTAGAGTGCATCAGATGTATATTAAACAAATAAAAACACACCGATAGAACATTAAAACAAAATAGAAAATTAAAATAGCAGAAATGCAAACTCAGTATTATGTCATTGATGTCATCCTATTGTCCTCTATCTCCAGTGTTTTTGTTGATTCCAGCTTTCTCTCAGATTGTGTCCTAGGCTCAACAAGCAGTCTTCCTAGAGAACAAGATTGAATATGAATGGATGCTATGCTAAGATATGATTAACATGATATGAATATTAAAATGAAAGATTACAAAATTATGAAAGCTAAGGATGATAATGATAATGCTAAAAATGCTAGAATGCTAGAATGCAAGTAAGCTCTAATGCGTGTGTGTTGTGTGTTATAAGTTGCAGGTGTAACCAATGCTTGGATTCATAGAGATATTTATAGAGTTTTCGAAGGACTCTAATTGGCTAAGGTGATCAACGGTTGTGAAAATTCCCGGTAGATCGAATAGTCGAAGATGGATAAGACTGGACAGAAAAATAGAAGATAACAGAAAACAAGCTTTGTTTCCTTTTTCGAAGAAGAGATAAGATGAGATGATAAAGATAAATTGTAAAAATCATCTTTTTGTGAGATTTTGGAAAGATTTTGAAGATAAATAATGAATTTATCAAATTCATTATTCATTTATGGGTGACATGGAGATTTCTCTTAATTAAATAAATCATTTAATTAAGATTTGAAAAGTGACATGTGGAAAGATGATAAAGATGAATTGTAAAAATCATCTTTTTGTGAGATTGAGAAAATATTTTGAAGATAAATAATGAATTTATTAAATTCATTATTCATTTATTGGTGACATAGAAGATTTTCTTAATTAAATAAAATATTTAATTAAGATTTGGAAAGTGACATGTGGAATTAATTAAATAAGAATATTTAATTAATATTTGATTTAGAAGAAAGGGAATTAAATTCAATTAAATCAAAGATTTAATTAAACTTAAATTTGATAATTAATTTAAATAAACAATGATATTTAATTAATTAATTAAATGGACTTAAGAAAGTGGTAATTAAATTTATTTATATGTAGAGGAATTAAGAAAGAAATTAATTAAATAATAAATATTTAATTAAATGCCAGGATTAAATGATATGATCATTTTTATGCATATACAGTTATAAATCAGCACAAACTCAAAATATGATATATATTATGGAGCAACGAAGATATAAGTTATATCTATGTTGGACACACACATATATAACTAAGGGTATGGAGACAATCATACATAACTTGTATTTAGGGACATGATATATTTTAAGATACAAGTGACTTATATTTAAAATTATAAGAATTTTTTTGCATGATAATATGAATGGTTTAGGTGGTTCTAAGGGACATGCCCCTATATATACCCAATGTGTAATCATTTTAAGAGAGGAGAATAAATTATTGATACCAAGATTAATACAATAATGTTCATGCTTTTGGTAAATCTTTCCATGAAAGTATTAGTAAAATTGTAGATTTTAGGTCACAAGAAAGAGCATGAAGAACTCATCATACTTCATGTTAGAGAAGGAGATATTCTATTATGAAGGAGATAAGTGAAACTAGTTATAGTAAAAAAGTTGGTGTCTACAATGTATTTTAGGATATGACTTGCAACTCTATAATTTCATTTAAATGCATGATTTTATTAATATATTTAGGTGGTGCATTTAAATGAAATTATAGTCATATTTTCTTACATTAAGTTGCAAGTCATATCCTAAAATACATTGTGCTAGGCACCAAAATTTCTACTATAATTAGTTTCACTTATCCATTCACATAACTCCAATTACCATGGGTAGTAATTGGAGTTATTAATTGGAGTTATGTGAATGGATAAGTGGAACTAGTTATAGGAGAATTTTTGGTGCCTACAATGTATTTTAGGATATGACTTACAACTCTATAATTTCATTTAAATGCATGATTTAATGAATATATTTAGGTTGTGCATTTAAATGAAATTATAGTCATACTTTCTTACATTAAGTTGCAATTCATATCCTAAAATACATTGTGCTAGGCACCAAAATTTCTACTATAACTAGTTTCACTTATCCATTCACATAACTCCAATTACTACCCTTCCAAGATTATTTCAATAAAGTATCTTATTGATCATTTATTGTATTGATTGTACACCATCACCTAGAATGGTATTAAACATTCAATTAGTATGAGGAAACCAAAAAGGCCAATTATTACCCTTCCAGATTATTTCAATAAATTGTTATTTAATATTATTTTGTATTTGATTGGAATTTTGCATGTTCGAGAAAATTGACTATGTTTGGAGGTTGATTAGTCGAAGAGTAAGTCTACAAATACATTTTGAACCTAGGTTTTCCTACATTCAATACAATAAATGATCAATCAAATACAAAAGAATATTAAATAATAGTTTATTGAAATAATTTGGAAGGGTAATAATTGACCTTTTTGGATGCCTCACACTAAGTGAATGTTTAATACCATTCTTAGTGATGATTTACATTCAATACAATAAATGATCAATCAGATATTGTATTGAAACAATCTTGGAAGGGTATTAATTGGAGTTATGTGAATGGATAAGTGACACTAGTTATAGTAGAGATTTTGGTTCCTACAATGTATTTTAGGATATCACTTACAACTCTATAATTTCATTTAAATACATGATTTTATGAATATATTTAGGTGGTGCATTTAAATGAAATTATAATCATAATTTCTTATATTAAGTTGCAAGTCATACCCTAAAATACATTGTGCTAGGAACCAAAATTTCTACTATAACTAGTTTCAGTTATCCATTCACATAACTCCAATTACCATGGGTATTAATTGGAGTTATGTGAATGGATAAGTGAAAATAGTTATAGTAGAAATTTTGGTGCCTACAATGTATTTTAGGATATGACTTAACAACTCTATAATTTCATTTAAATGCATGATTTTATGAATATACTTAGGTGGTGCATTTAAATAAAATTATAGTCATACTTTCTTACATTAAGTTATAATTTATACCCTAAAATACATTGTACTAGGAACTAAAAATTCTACTATAACAAGTTTCACTTATCCATTCACATAACTCCAATTACTACACTTCCAAGATTTTTTCAATAAATTGTTATTTAATAATCTTATGTATTTGATTGATCATTATTATATTGAATGTACACCATCAGTGAGAATGGTATTAAACATTCACTTAGTGTGAGGCATCCAAAAAGGCCATGGGGGATAAGAACCTATATATGCTCCATGTGCAATCATTTTAAGAGAAGATAATTAGTGATTGATACTAATTGATATATATGTTAATTTTTTTGGCCAATGTTTGTATTAATTAGTATTAGTATTAGGTTATTGATTATATCACATAGGTCACAATACATGGTAAATAACTTAAGCATGATTTGGGTGAAGAACTCAATATAGTTCAAGTGAGACAAAGAGATGCCAATACATGTGTCAGGTATTAACTATTTATCCTTCATTAATTTTACATAGGTGAAAAATTCATACATATTGGAATGTGTCCCTATCTCACCAGAAGCATGCTAAGTTCTTCACCCTTTGTTGTGACCTACACACTATAACTTATAAGTACTAATACCAATTCATACAAAGATTGATCAAAATTATTCAAATTTTCTATTAATTTCAATATCAATCACTAATTATCCTCTTATAATTATTAAACATACATATAGGTTCATGTCCTCAAGCATCAAAGTGCTTTGGAATCATGTTTGGAAGTGTAGGCACCATTGTTGAAGCAACCTGATTACATAGATCAATGTCATTTGTTTGAATGTTCCTTGTTCTTGCAATATAATATGTGAGGCCAAATATTAAGATTGGTTGACACAATATTACATGAAAAGTGTGACCATACTCGATACAGGTGGAAATTAAACATATGGAGGGCCATTGCAAGTGGAATTTGTGATTGACAACATTTCCAAGATTAAACAATTAAGTCTAGATGAGTTACTATATGCTTCTTTTGTCCTTGATCATTTTCATTTTATAGCCCAATAAGAAAGAACTTGATACAAGTTATTATGCTCCTATTCCCATTCAACCATGCTTGGAAATCTTTGTACTTAGTAAAATAGAACAACAAAATAAAATCGTTTCAGGAATAATTAAGACCAAATTAAAAATTGTCCCTCTCTACTATTTGCATTTCCAAGAATAGATCCACTATCTAGTTAGATGTTCTATTTGGGTTTGTATTGAGAAAGCTAGAATGAATATTAAGCTTAAAGAAGATTTTTATTGTGAAATAAGTTTCATTTAGGCTAATCACTAGATCACAAATACTTTAAATATTAGCTACCATATTCCTGAGCTTATTTTTCTTTCACAATAAAAGAACATGTATAGTTAGAGTCTAGACATTTTATTAGTTGCTTTATAGATCTTTTGTTGACCTCTTATAGCTAGCAAACAAATTTATTTTATTTAGGCTGGCCATTGCATTGCAAATGTTTTAAAAAATATTTTTCACCATAGTCCCTAAGCTTATAGTCATATAAAATAGTCATTTATTAATTTTGAGAGCACAAAAATTTAATATTCATTTCCATTATTCACATTTTTTTGGGCATCCCACCTCAAATTAGAAAGGACTCACTTATATAATTTTATTTTTAACATTTTTCTAAATATGCATTTAATTTGTTGGTTCTATTTTCTATTGTGATTGGCTGATCTCTCTCTCTCATGCACACGGGTAGACAAATTGACCAAAGGATGATTCGCTTATTGTGGTTTTTGAAGCATTTCATGAAAAATCCTATAAATTCAATTAGGATCTCAATCCCTAGAGTAAAATCAAGAAAGGTGATTTTAGTGTAATCACAAATAAGGATTTTACCTTCATTCATGCATAATGAATACAATAACAACCTCAATTACCTTTCTTTCCTTTACAACAATAATGAGTGGCATAAATTCCACTGGGGCCTCAATCACCTAAAGGCCTTAGTTTTTCATTTTTTTTCTTATAATCATGGTCGACAATACAACAGATACAATTAGAATGATAAATTATCTATGGACTCTTTAATTGCCATGATGGTCTTCAACACAATGCACGCCTATGTGACATGGAGTATATCAAGGTCAATTGCACTTCCTTAGGATTTTCAATATAGTTATAATAAATAAGTTGCAATCTGAGGAATGTCCTCTCTTGTGTCACATGATGGAATTACTTCCTAGGAGGTCATCCATTTAGTTTTTGTAGATATAATTAGAGTGAGAAATCATCTATAGATCTAAATTTCCCAAAACCCCTTAATAGACCCCAACATGGATGAGCTTGGAGCATTCTATTTATGGCAATACATCCAATGTTGAGGTCATTTCGAGAAAATAAAATCCTTGGATTAAATAAAGTGTATCCTACCAACTCTTACTAAGGTGTATCCTACCATTTATAACAAATTTTTACCAGCAGGGGTTCTATTCTTAGGAATTTGGGGATCCTGATACGCTGGTTCACAACAATAATGGGGAAAAAACTATGTATGTATGATGTTCCCAAACCCCTTAATAGACCATGACATGGATGAGCTTTGAGCAACTACCGGTATTGTTTCATTTATGGCAATACATCCAATTTTGAGGCCATTCCGAGAAAAAAAAAACCCTTATATTAAATAAAGTTATACAACCTTTTAAAGATTAGCATGGGAAAGCAGGTTTTAGCCAGAAACCTATGAACCCAAAAAACTAGGAAAAACCCTAACTTAACACACAATCATAGACAAAAAAACCATGACATTAAAAATATAAAAATCTAATCAAATGCTACTATAATCACTTATCAAGCAAAAACCATGCAACTATCGAAGCAAATCATTGAAACAAACAATAAAGAATGAAGGAAAACTTGGGTTAGAAATGTATTTGTAGACCCACTCTTTGATTGATCAGCCTCCGAATGTGCTCAATTCACTTGAACATGCAAAATTCCTCCACCCATTTTTTTATATTTAAGGTATTCGATTGAAATGTATTTAGTCGAGAATAGGTTTCAGCTGAAACTTGTTCAACTGAAACTAGGTAGCCACGTAGGCACCATGTCACTTCCATATGGATTCAGGAAAAACATACTTGGTCAAATCAATTTCGATCGAAATAGTTTGATAGAATTCGTACAATTGGCCCAAAGTGTGACACAAGTTTGTAATTTTACCCTAACAATCACAAAAATCTTGGTTCCCTGTGGAATACAAGCATGTGGCTTTGCGGCTTGAAAATAGCTAGAAGACCTTTCCCTTATGAATTGAAAGTGTTTGTGGTTGAAGGAAACTATGGGAACTATTTACACATTGCCATATTATCAAGAGAGTACAAACATGAAGCTTTTAAAGAGGGTACAAACATCCATCAAATATAGTCATAATGGAAAGGGGATTTTGTGGAATAATACACAAGGAACATCATTTTTTAGGTTGTGGAGGATTACCTCTATCTCCTAAAATTCTAGGTTAGAATTTTTTATGATAAGATTGGTTATTATTTTGAAGTGAAACTAAGTAAATTTCATGAATCTCTTGATCCAAACAACAAATAAATAGTAACTTGCTAATTTTTATGCACTAAACAAAGTGGGAAAATATATTTTCATGGATACATAACTAAAAAGGAAAAATTACGGTAGGAATAATTAAAAGTAAGCATGAGAGGATACATAATAATGAAAGGATCAAAGAGTAGAAGCATGTCTAGTTGAAAACAAAGTGCAATAGTGCCTCGGGTCATTCGACATTAATGGGTTACAATTTTTTGCCAAACTTGACATTGAAATCAACATTTTGAACAAAATCTTCACTTTCTAACACCTATAGTAGCTAAAGTGCAAGGAATTTGAAGATGATACAAATTAATGATTTGTGAGATTTTTTCTGTAGATTTTTAATATGTTTTTTAAAATAATTTAAAATTACATTGTAATTTTTTTGCATCTCCTTTGATAGCTAGTTTTTAATAGTAAACAACATTTTAAAAAAGTGATGTGTACTTTGTTTCACATAAAAAAATTTCTACAAAGGATATTAAAATTCGGATTCTTTTGAATTTAGGTTGGTAACACTGATATCTAGTTCTTGCATTTCATTTCATAATATTTTGTTGATTATTTTTCTTTTAATTAAGTTTTTAAGTGAAACCAATTACAATTTAGATATCGGTGCATTTTGTTTGACATAACTTCCTTTGTATGTCTTGAAATTCATTTTTTTGTTAGAATAAAGACATCAATACCTAGTGCATAGATATTTTCTAAGAAAAAATCCACTAATTTACTATTTTTCCACAACGGTTTTTCATCGAACTTGATGTTCAATGAAAAACCTATGTTTAATAAAACTATGAAAAATAAAAAATAAAAACAAAACATATCAAATTTATAGTTGTTGGAAACCTCATTTCAAGGACTAAAATTCTCCAACTTGGTTTATCTATTTGACTCTGTTTGCACCTCCAAATCGGGCTTCAAAAGTACAAAAAATGCATTAAATTTGCAATTGAAGGGGAAAGGTGAAAAAAGGAGGGGTCATTTGAAGCCCCATTCAAGTGAAGGGGGATTTGAACGAAGGGGTAACATTTGTTTGAAGAACCCTTCATTTGAAGGAGGATTCAAATGAACCTCCCTATAATATTAGTCAATCAAACACATTTTATGAATGTTTCAGCTAAATTTTAAGTAAATTGCATAAATTATTATTTCCCTCGCTTATTTTTAAGGGCCTTCGAATGAAGGAGGGGTGGTTCATGTGAAGGGGTTCTTCATTTGAAACCATTCGAATGCATGTATGTTCATACGAAGGCCCTTCATTCAAAGGGTTAACTTCATTTGAAATCATTTTAAACTTTTTAGATGGGCAGGGTGTTGATGGTATTTTTAGCACTGCAACAACTCAAACATAATACAAGTACTCTATGTCTCTTGAAAGGTAAATTTCTATCAGTAAGCCTTAAGAAACAACCCCAAGGTCTCCAATGTCAAGTCTTAAAAATGCAACAAAAAACTCAGTGATAATATGTGATTTGTTGATAATCACAAGGGGCCTTACAAATCAAATGCTAGGAGCTTCAAACTCATCAAATATACTAATATGGTGATGTTGATTCAATTCCTAAAACTAACAATGATCTTAAAGAAATAGAAAAAGATGAGGGTTTAGAGAGATATACTAATCTAGAACCTAAGATCACTCATGAAAATAACAGAGCATTCAAGGTGGACCAATCTTCCAAAACCAATCCTTGCTTAACCAAGAATTAAATCTATAGTATCACAAGAACAGTGCAATCTCCAAAGGTATTAAAGAAGTTCAGATTGTTAATATCCAAAACTTCATCCAAAAGCATGAAATGCATAAAAATTCACAATTGAACTTGAGTGCAAAAAAGAGTAGGCCCAGGCTAACTTTACCAAGAAATTTACAATCAACAGATTGCTAAAAGTATGGACCGAAGATTACTCAACACCTTAAACACTTTATTATAAACACAAATGAATTGTAACTTTCTCTAAGATTAATCATGAAATTACTTACTCAAAAAAACTTATAATAGATTTGAAACACAAGAAACATGCACAGATGAAATAACACAAGGAAGAACACCAAAATACAATGTCTTCAATTGCATTCACTTCACCAAAATTTGCAAAAATTCAAGTATCTCATGTCCAGTAGCATCAACAACAACCTTACAAATGAGGAAGAGCACTAAATATATAGAGAAGCACTCAACATGTCGGCCTAGGAGAGAAATTAAATTATATTTTACATGAGGTCAACCAAAGAGGTTGGCATTGGAAATTTTAACAATCCTAATTTAATTTAGTAATAAAATATTACAACATCGGCCTCAAAAGGAATTTTACAATTAAATAAAAGGTCCTAGCATAAAAATATAGACACAACCGACTTGTAACCTTATCAATCAGGATGTGAGATGCACATTATTTAAGGAAACTAGGTTGGGTCGTCCTCCTTGTCCTTTTCTTCTCTTCTAGAGAGTTCTTTAACTTTTGAAAGCACAACATCAAGGTCAGCTTGATTTGGAGTTAGTACTAATTTTATTCTCAATTTGAGAGATTTAATTTCATATTCATACTTATCCAAAATCTTCTCCCAATCACCTTGAAGCCCTTGATATTTATCCAAGTTATAAATATAGACAACTACATCCTCAAGTTGATCAGTTATTATAGGTCCATTCCTAGCTGGAGAATATACCTCATGCCACCACTTTTGTAATTGATCCACCTTTAAGTTTTTCTTTCCAAATTTCTTTTTCCCTATGACAATATCCAGAAATGTGATGCAACTATCTGATATTTCCTTGACTTTTCTATGGATCTTTGATGATTTCCTTAGTTCTTTCATCATAAGCTCTCTTTAGAAACTAAGTGCCTCTATCCATTCAATTGGCTTGTGCACATTCTCAGCCATGAGGACATTCTCCTTAATCAACACATCTCCTAGAATTTCCATTACCTTCTCTAGTGCAATGATGGTTGTATCATATGTTACTTGGCATTCAAAGATGAGCTAAGATATCCCTTCAAGAAAAGAAGAAGCATTTTCATGTGTACATAACACCTTCTCTATCATGAAATCTCCTCTTTGACATACACTTCCTATCCATTGGTGAGTAACCTACAAAGAGGTTCTCATCTTTTCAATCTTTGAAACAACATCTTGGGACAACAATCCTTTTGAAAATGAATCACCTTCACTAGTTTGTGTTTGCAAATTTTTAACTAAATGTTGAACATATCTTTGCACCTCTTTCAATTATTGTTGCATATTTTCCTTGGCCTTAGTTTAATTATCTAGCCTTTTAAGAATGACCTATATATATTCTTACAAATCCTCCTTCTCTTGTTCCTTTGTGGATGGGCCTAAATTGATAGATTCTACTTTGTAATCAGATGGCCCAACCTCATCCTTATGCTTATCATTCATAGGAGTAGCAATATGGAGAACTCTATTGTTAGCTCCATCTCTTGTCATTCTAGAAACTACCCTTGCTTTCTTTCTCTCTTTTGATTTTCCCAAACTAGTTAGAAACTTACCCCAATCTGGAGTCTCTTCTTTCACAATGATTGGATTGCGCTTCAGTCATTCTTTCAACCAATCAAGAGTAGTTGATTGTTCCATATCTAGATTATCTTGCGAGATATTTTTCTTCTGCTAATCTTTAGATACAATGTCCTCAGTATTCTATGGATTTTCATCAACATCATCTTGATCATGTTGTCTTTCATCTTTATTTTCATCATTAGTCACATATGTTTCCCTCATACATGATATTGGAAGGCATCTCCTCCACTTTCTCTGGATCCTTTTTCTCTTCCTTATCACTTTGTAGCTCAAAGGTTCTTTTCTCTAATTATGCTTCAAAGTTTTTAAGTTCTCCACTCTTTGGAGTTGGCACATCTTCTTGGTCTTATTGTTGAGGATTTTTGGAAACATTTTATTCTTCAATTCCAACCTCTTCACCAACTTGTACATTTTGAATAAGAGATGGAGGAGGAGTATTATTTCATGTAACTACTCTCTTTTCATTTTTTAGTTTCATCACTCTCCTCATTATCATTCACCACATCTCCAACATTTTCTATCGTAGAAGGAGGAATTTTTTGCTTGGGAGAATTTCTTCTAACATATACTTGTGGCTTTTCTCCAGAACTTTCTATTTGAACTACCTTAGCTTGAGTTGTGTCCTCTTCACCTACCCTTTCTTTCTTTGATCTGGCCATCTTCTTCCCTTCAGTAATAATTCTTCTTTTCTTAGATGGTTAAGCCTCTGCACTTCCTTCTTCAGGAATTTCCTTTGTTGATTTTCTTCTTTTGGCCACAGGTTGTCTCTTGGGATCTTTATCTTTAACATGGCTCCTATTCCTTCTTTTAATCACACCACGTTCTTCTTCTATATCTTCCTCTTCATGAGGCTCAATAGTGCCACCTTGTGTATTCTCAGTTTCTTCCTTTGAGTGGCATTCTAAATCGCCAAATAGGTCATAGGTAAACTTTGTGCCCGTTTCTTCTAGATCCAACACCTTATGTTCTACCCAATGTTTAGAATACCTTAGCATAGGAGTAGTGAGTTGATCTAGATCAACTATTTCATCTTCTAACCAATTGACAACAAGGAGTGGCTTGTCTCGAAACTACTCATAATCATGATATTACACTGGGTCTTCTTCATCGTCCACTTGATCAAGAAAATTAGCCACCCTATGAAGTCTAATCAACCTTAGAGGAAATCTATAGTATCTTCTTTTTATTACTTCAACTTCATCTCTACAGTTGGCCCAATAATCCCCAATATGGTCTTTAGGTTTGTATTCCCTATTTGCAATTTTTTGTGCAGTACCATAGGGATCAAAATTTCCTCTATCTGTGTGAGAGTACAAATTGAAGAGAGTCATTTCAACTTCAGAATGATGGGCACTTTATATGGAAGGACAAGCTTCCAAACCTCCAATTCTTAAAGGAAACTCGCCACCAAGCCCTGTTTTGTGCATATCCTTCAAAATGGCATCAAATGCAGCTAACTACCTTGTCAACTCCAGTAAAGTAAGCTTGTTTGTAGGATACCCAGGGAGTCTAAGAGGCACCTTTGGAGATCCATGTACTCTGATATAAGAAAACTTTGGAAATTGGATGAAGCAATAGCCATATTTCCTGATCAATTCCATCGCTTCTGCTGAAATTCTAACATTAAGAGCATCATGTAGAGACCTTGTAATATACATTAGAAAAGCATCATTGACCCTCCTATAATTGGAATTATTGAATGTTAATTGATTTTTGACATCACAAACTCTATCTTGACTAATGACCCCCTTGCAACTCAAGCATTTGTATCTATTTTTCCTGGCAAGAAAATACAAAAATATATGAGGTCATAGTGAATTTGTTTGTGTCTTGCACATTCCTCAACTAAAAATCTAGATTGTCACTGATAGTGCTTGCCCAGTGATAATGAACACCCTTTATAATTTATGAAATAACATAGAACATCCATTCTTTAAACATAAATGCCTCTTCTAATCCCATTACTCTACCCAAAATAGTAATGATATTGTTACATTCTAACTTGAAGTCACTCCTATATAATTGCTTAGGCAACTTAGAGTAGTGTGATTTGGGTTTTTCAATCCAAGAACTATTCATTATCTCCAAGGCCTTAGTAGGATCAGACTCATAAAATTCTTGAGCTACTTTCAACTAGACCTTTACCAACTTTTGATGTGACCCGATGTTGAAAGTATCGACTATTAACTCAGTTAGATTTTCCATTATCCTACCTTGAGGACCAACAATTACTCGCTTCTTTGAGTCATAGTGTTTTGCACATTCCATAACAAGCTTGGGACACTACACTGAAGGTGGGAACCCAATAGCTTGTGCTAACCCTATATCGATAATAATTTGGGCAAGAGGGGTTGGTGCATTGCAAAGCATCATTTGTTTGAAGTCTTCATAATCCATATGGCCCATATTAGTGTCTCCAAATTTTCCCCATGTTGAGATCATCTTTGAATTTGACCTCATACCTTTGAAATCATATTTCATTTTCTCAGCTTTGGTAGTAGGCTCCTCTTTAACAAGTTCAACAGATTTTTCCTTAGATCCCTTTCCCTTGTTGGATTCTTCCTGTATCTGATTAGAAAAAACCATAATTACCATGATGCCAAGCATAATAAAACATTATCACACAAATGTATCATTAAATTTATCAATTAAGCACATATGCAATATAAGTAAATCTTCATTAAAACTATTAAAACTAAGTTGCAAACCTTGAAGATCAAGTAATAAGCATTTCTGGGTTTTTACCAACTTTGCAAATTTTGAAGGAACTAACCTTTGAGGATTCCATGCCAAGGAAGATTCCATGAAAAATGGAAACTTGGTCTTACTTAGATCAGAACATACTCATAAGGTTGAAACACCCACCTCATACCTTTCTTAAGATCAAATTCAAACAAACATCAAGCATTTTGTGGACTCAAGGAATTTGGGCTCAAACAGATTCAGGGAATTCAAGGTACTATGGATTCCACAAACAGATAGAGGTTCATTCATTCCAAGTTTAGGTGGATTCCACAAAACAAAGGAGGTTCGAGATGTCTAGGCTAAGGTAGATTCCATGAAAGGATGAATGTTTGAGGATTTTGTGCCCATACAGATTTAGTGAAAGACACAAATTTTGAATTTTTCACTTGATGGTAGATTTAGAAAACGTTTATGCTTTCGGTGATTCTACGACACTAAGAATTTTGTGAGGATATTGTAAACTTCTAACTCAGAATTGGATTGAACAAGGATCCTTTCATTTGTAAGCCAAGAATTGACTTGTATTTCAATCATGATACTTATGGCTCAAATCAAATTCAGAATTGAAACCTTATAAAGCTGATGATTGATCATTAAGCATTATCAACCCAATTATCAGAGTTATGAACTAGGGTTGATGTGTATAGACATAAAAAAATCAATTACCTTTCCTTAACTGAATATCCTAAAAAATATTGTGTAAGCACAAAATGCATGGCTAAAATCAAAATTCATAACCCTATCTCATCACATTATCCATATAGATGCCCAAATTCATGCTTAAAGATGAATACTCACAAAACCCTAATATTTTGGAATGATTCCCTAGCTACCTAGATTTGAATGAGAGTAGGAAAAGAAAATACCAAATATTTGAAACCAAAAGCAACGATAATCGATCCAAACCTAACCATTTATGACATCAAATGCAGATGGAAAAAATCCATAGTGGAAATTATAAATCAAATGATAATAAAATGCGAACAGTGATAACAAGCTCTCATCATTAAATCATCAAAATATTGTGAAACTTTTCATTGCAACCACTATGGAACTCAAATGTGTTAGAAACCCTACCTTTCAAGCAAGGAAATAGGTAATGGTTGCACAAACGCTCACTTGAAACCCTAGCTAATCAACTTTGGGATGCCCTAGCACCAATGCTTAAACTTTCACCTTCCAAATGCAAGAATGCTCAATGATTTCCTAAAGGAAAGACTCAAAATGAATAATGAATGAAAACCAAGTGCAAAATCCTATAAATCGTGCCCAAATTTAGCATGAATGGCCAAAGTACCTTGACTGACAGAACTAAAAATGCACCAAAAAGACCTTTCTGAAGCTCAGGAAAATGATTCCATGATGGATTTGGGGAATCCAGAGACAACAAATTTAGCAAAGACAAAAGATATCGGGGAATCCATCAAGAGGTGGATTTAGCGAACATCCAAACATTTGGGGAATTTGATAGGAAGATAAATCTGCGAGATAGAACATCTCGTGCAATCCGAATCTGCATAGATTTGGAAAACAATAAGACCTCAGGGAATCCATCCAGGGGACGATTCCACAAAACTTTCCCAAATTTTCCCAATTTGATACTTAAGGAAAATTTGTGAGAAATCCATAACTCCAAGCATCAAACAAGATGAAAATGCTACAAATCCAAAACACTAAAGTGTAGATAAAAGAATTAATGCTCACCAAGAATTAAGGCTCACCAAGTGAAGTGAATCAAAACTTTCATGAACCTATCCCTTAAGGGGAAAAGGTAAAACCTAAGGAAAAACCAAAAATAAAAAGAAAGAAAAGAGGGTCCCCACCTCTGGTGGGGCATGTGTGCAAAAATAGAACCAAAAATGGCGACTCTACTGGGAAAATGCTCCAGAGCATTTCGATGAAAAACTAGAATCAAGAACCTAGAATCTCTAGTTTTGATTCTCACATTAGGTCAACTAATAAACTAAAAGGTCAAAATAAATGAATGAGCTAGCCCTTCCAATGTTGGAAATCCAAGTGTGTGCTAATGTATTAATTTCCCTCCTTAAACTACTGCAAGGAACCAAGTTCAGTCAGCTTAAGCTACATAAATGATTCTAACTCCAAAAGTAGCTTGGATAGAGCCTCGCTTCCAGTTAGGCATCCATAGCCCCAAGGAGGTTATCATTGTGATTATCCCAAACATAGCTCTACTTCCAGCTAGGAATCCATAGCCCCAGTAGAGTTATTCGAAACCTCATGATAAGTTGAATTCTCTTTTTATTTTCAATATTTTCTTCTATTTTCTTTCTTTCCTGATTTGTTCTTTTCACTTCTTTTTATTTCAACTCATGAACAATGAAGTTCACACTCAGGGCTGAGAATCACAATGACATTGAAGAAAAAGTCTAAGATTTTTCACTTAACAAGAACTCGCAAGGAACCTATAGGAACCTCAGGATTCTTAAAATGTGTATAAAATGTAATATTTGAGCACATTTAGAAACTAACTCAATCCAATGACTTATCCTCTTTATATGTTTAGACCATGTGACACTAAATGGAGGAATTTCACCATTCCTTGTGGAAAAATGATTAGAGTTTGTAAAAGAAATACTTAAAATAGTCCTTGATAAATGAAATAATTGTCATGCAGATAAAACACCCCAACTCAAAAGTAGGGAACACCGAAAAACCAAAACAAAGAAAAGAAAACTAGCCTACGCTACCCAAAACAAAGCAAACCAAAAAAAAAAAAAGGAAAGAAAAGAAACCCTAACCTAAAGAAAGAAGACACCTAAGCTAACTATTTACAAGTCCGAGCTGAGATAACTAAATCATGGAAGTAATTCTTTAGAAATTTCCCATTGACTGGCAACGAGACATCCTCTCTAGTGATATTTTTTAACTAGAAAGCATTGTCTCCCATGATTTCAGAGATTTGAAAGGGGCCAAGCCATAGCTTATCAAACTTTCCATGCTCCCCTTTCCTTTTGTGCCTTATCCCAATAGAGAACTAGATTAGAAATTCTAAAGGCTTTAACCTTTGATTTTTTATCAAACCATCTCTTGACTATACCCTGGTGTTCGGAAAAATTCTCTAATGCTTCATCCCTTTTCTCTTCCAACTATAAAAGTTCAGCTAGGCCAGCCTCTAAATGTTCCCCTTACTCATAATACTCATTGATGAATTGGAGGGTAGGAATTCTCAATTGGATTGGAAACAAAAGCTCAATTCCATAAACTAGATGGTAAGGGGAGGTCCTTAAATAAGCCTTTTGACGAGTGTGATCTTCCCATAGAGAAATCCTTAACTGGGTATGCCAATCCTTTAGATTTTGGTCAATCAATTTGTGAATAATAGTCAAAAGGTTCTTGTTGGTTGATTTAGCTGGGTCATTTCCTTGGGGATAATAGTTAGAAGAAAACTTAATAATGACCCCTTGATCAAAAACCCAACCAAAAAAATTCAATGAAGCAAAAGTTGAACCATTATCACATATAATAGCAAATGGGCACCCAAAACGATTAATAATCTATACTTCAAGGAAATTGATGACTACCTCAACGATGCATTGTTTGCAAGCTATGGCCTTAGTCCATCTAGTAAAATAATCAACAACAGTAAGGATATATTTGTGCATAGTAGAAAATGGTGGGTTAATCAAACCAATAAAGTCCAATCCCCACTGTGTGAATGTTCTTACCTCAATCACAGGTTGTAATGGAACTGAAAATGCTTCTCCCTAGTAGCAAAAGTTTGGAAAACATGACATGTCCTTACATGATTGTGTGCATCCTTAAAGAATTTGGGCCAATAGTATCCTACTCGCAAAATTCGACTTGCAATGGTGGGACCCAAACCATGACATGTTCCATATCTATCATAAAGATCTACCATTACTCGAGTTGCTTCTTCTTTGCCTAGACAACAAAGGTAAATACCTTCATGATTCTGGCATATAGCTGGAACTTTTCAACCTCAATACTCTATGGTACACTATATTTAGATGAGTATGGCACTTCTAATTGAGAAAGTAATAAACCACATCATCATACCATTCGTCGGGTGAGACATCTTATAGATGATATTATTGAGTTGTAACCTCAAGACCTATTTCATCCATTGTCCTTGTTAATGCCTAAACCCTTACTAATTTCATAGGTTGAATTTCAATATCATATTCCTGCAACATAGTGACCCATTTTTCTCTCTATTCACCCAACTCACTTTGGATCAATAGGATTTTTAATGCTGGATTAGGGACAATTGCAAATACTTTATTCCTTAAAATGTAGTGCCTGAATTTCTTTACCCCTCTGACTAGTGCATAGGCTTGTTTTTCCATATTGGGGTACTTCAATTCCACATATTTCAGTGGAGCACTCATGAAGGAATTTGGATGCTCATCTCCTTTTTCTGACTTTTTCTTTAGCATACTAGTACAAGAATGCTCAGATGCAAATGAGTATATGTAAAATGGTTTGGCATAATTCAGACTCACCAAAACTGGAGCACCTGCTATAGCTCTCTTAATTTCTTCAAAGGCTTGTTTTTCTTTTGCATTCCATTCTACCTTCACATCTTGCTTCAACATGGAATTTAATGGCTTGACTATCGCTACAAAACTAGTGATAAACTTTTGAACAAAATTGATTTTTCCAAAGAATAATTTATTTTCCTTTTTACTTACAGGAGGCTGAATTTTCAGTATAGCTTGTATACGTAAGGTCAATTGAAATTCCATTTTATAAAATGACATGACCTAGTAGCTTTCCTTCAGTCACCCCAAAAATACACTTCTTTGGATTTAGAGAGATACCAAATTCCCTACATCGTTGAAACACTTTGTGTAAATCTGAGATATGGTCACCTCTATTTTTAGGAAAGACAGTCAAATCATCTATGTAGATAATAATACACTTACCAATTATGTCTTTGAAAGCAATTTCCATGCTCACTAGAAAGTGGCCCCTGCATTAATTAGCCCAAATGGAATCCTCCTATATGCAAAGGTTCCCAATTTAGTTGTGAAGGTTGTCTTATTCCTATCTTCGTATTGAACCACTACCTGATTGTAGCATGAGTAACCATCTAGGAAGGACATCATCTAGGATCCATTCACAATTTGTAGAACTTCATCTAAAGAAAGGACTGGATAGTTGTCTTTCTCTAAAGCACGGTTCAAATTCCTAAAATCCACACATAACCTGATTTTACCATTCTTCTTTCTTTTACGTACCAAGTTTTCCACCCAAGTTGAGTGTCTGATGGGAAATATGATGCAGGAAGATAGTAACTTCTATACTTCTCTTTGAATGACAGGTTCCAATAAGGCATTGATTGGTCTCTTCCTTTGTCTAAAAGGCCTTGCATCTGGCTTTAAAGGAATGGTATGTGTAATGATTAAAGTTTCATAAGTCTTGGGATCTTCATAACTCCAAGCTATAACATCCTGATAGACATGTAACACATCAAGTATACCCTTCTTTTCTTCAGGAGTGCATACCTTGCTAATGAACACATTCTTCACTTCATCTAGAGTGCCCATATTATAAGTGTCACATTGACTAGATATTGAATCCTTCTTAGCCTATTGATCTTGATCTCTTATTTTTTCCAAGTCAAAGATCCTTTCCAAATGCACCATTCCTCTTGGAATTGTGTTTGTCTTAATATTGATTACCCCTTTCATATCTAACTCTACCTCTTGAGGTTCTATCTCATCAATAATATGAGAATCAAAGACATCAGAATTGGTATTAAAATCTAAAATGTGTTTTTCATCTTCAAATACTTGGAAGTTTGTTACATTATCTAGTATAGACGAGACTGGGATAAGCTCAACCATGAATCTTTTCAATCCTAATAATGATAATGGCTCTAGAGTTCTCGCTACTTGTGCCAATGCATCGACCGTTTGATTCTTGCTTTGGGGTATCAATTGAATATTAAATGCATCAAATCCTTCTACCAGGTCCCATACTCTATGCCTATAATTTTTCATCCTTCTGTCATGCCATGAGTATTGTCTCCTAACTTGCATAACCACTAATTTTGAATCCCCAAAAACTTATAAATATTTAACCTTCTTTCTTAGAGCCATTAGTAATCTGTGTATCAAAGCCTCATACTCAACAACATTATTGGTGCAATAAAACTGTATTCTATGTGCAGCAAAGAAAGTTCTACCTATTGGACTTATCAATTTGATGCCTGCACTAGCTCCTTGCTTTGACTTGGAACCTTCAAATCATAGTGTCCAAAAAATTTCAGACCACATACCTTTTGAATTTTCTATACTCTCTCTTACTCAATGAGGATTCCTCTTGTACAACTTGTTGTTTATCCTTTTGCTCATTCTGGATTTCCTGAACATCAATCCTAACTACTAGGGGAGGATTAATACATCTCTTAATTTGCTCCACAACTATCTAAAAAAGACAACATTCAAGTTCAGGATGTGATGCATTATGAACTTTGCACTAGTTATGTAGTAATAGTTCTTCAAAGTTCATTTCCCTACCAAGGTTGATCTAATCCTCTATACACCTCTGAATAAATTCCTGAAAGTTATCCAACAAATTGAAATTACCATCATCTTGTTCACCATCTTCATTTGACTTAACAACTACTTTCGTAATATTGGAACATTGAGTGAGTTACCTAGGTGTATCATGCATCATCAAGACTTCCTCTACTTCGATTTCTCTAATGGATGTAGCTAAGACATAATTTCCTAAACTTACCTAAGAAACCAACACCTCATTTGATGTATTTTGGTATTTCATGATCAAATACTTTAGTCTAGGCTCTCATTCAATCTTGATCTAATTGGGGATCCCCTTCCATGGGAGCCACATATGAGAATGATCTGTAGAGGTATATCCATTGTGTGCTCTCATGAAATCCCTTCCTAGAATCACCCATAAGCATTTGGTATATCGGCTACTCAGATATTGATGATCTATTGCACCCATGGGTCAAATGCAATCTACATAGGAATCATGTTCAATTCACCTACCACATTCACCTCTATCTTATCTAGTTGAGTAACCTTTCATTGAGAAGGAGTGGGAGTGATACTCAAAGCCTTGCAAACTAAAAATGGCATAACATTTTTGGAAGCCACAAAATCCAACAAGCAGTTGTGTAGATTTTTACCAAATATACAAATAGAGATCAAGAATGGAGGAGTTTCAGGATTCCCTTGAAAAATACTTACTAGAGTATCAGTGTGGACTACCTAGGTTTTGTCTTTTTCCTTGATCCTATCCTTTGACTAAACTTGAACTTGATCTTTGGTTGGTTGATTAACTTGGTCCCTTGCTGGCTATGAACTTTGGTTCTTTCCAATCACTTCCTTAACCACTGGTTCACTAAAACCAACCCTTTTTGTAGAAGTATCTTTTGATAACTTAGAGGGTACATTTCCACCTAAAGAGTTAAGGACAACACTCCTAATTTTTGGAACCCTTAATAATTCAAAAGCAGAGAGGCTAACCTTTACCTTCTTAAGCTCTTCAGCCACATATTCACCCATTTGTGCCATAATCATATCATTCTGATTAATCTTAAGTTGTTCCACTTGCTTGTCCTTGCTAGCATCAATATTTCCTCCATTGGAAGAATCAAAAGATCCTCCTTTGGAAAACTATTGTGTGGGAACTTTCGGGTAAGAAGAATTGTTGATTGCATTTGGATCAGGAGGAGTACTGAAATTATTCAGAGGAGTAGAAGTGGTGAAAGGCCCCCCATCTTGCCTATTCCTCATATCATAAGGCCCCGTACGTTGATGAAACATTTGAACTTCCTCTATTACACATCCTTCATCTAATGAGAGATTTTCAACAGTATCATTATTTTTAAATGATTGATATTTTGATTCTTCATTACATACCTATTCCAACTTAGTACCTTTCTCAATTGAATCTTCCTCAAGTCCATTATCTTCACCTCTTGGGAAAGGAGCATGATTTAACAATAATATTGGTGAATCATAGGGATCTGATGGCACAATCTCTTGTCCGATTGAATTATTGCTAGTGACCTATTAGACTTCCATTTGGAATATAGTAGTTATGGTCTGGAATTTAGGACAATCCAATTTCAAGTGTTGTGTAGTCTTGTGGAGCCTACAATATCTGGATAATACAACTTCATCCAAAAGGACTGCACTTGATGACTTCTCTTGACTACCAAGTGGGTCCAATGGGATTAGGACCCCTCCATTGTTAGGTCTATTATTTCATGTCCTATTCTATCTTGGAGGTTTCCTCTTGTAAAAATTATTCCTTAATGATTGGCCTCTCTCAAAACTTTTCCTTAAACTTTGTCCTCTTTCTAAACTTTGTTCATGACCTTGTGAAAAATATCTACTATCTTGGTTGCAATTGGATTGTATACCTCTTTTTGCAGCCTACAATTGACTATTCTAATTCCTTAGATAGGTGACCTTTGTGGACAACTTATTCACTTACTTTTTCAATTCATCGAGCCTTTTTTTTTCTGAATTTCCTTTTTTTGGTACAAAACTCACATAGTTTTGCAAATAGATAAGGTGTGAGCCCAAGTTTTGTGATTGGTTCAATACTTCAAAATTTTGCAAATAGGTTGGGATGTTGGCCTGCTACTAATGGTATGATGTCTAACTTGAATTCTGTAAATAGTTAGGAATGGGTTGGGCTTGATTCAATGGAGGACCTAGATGTGGAACCAAGGGAAACTAAGGGACTAGATTCATTATAGGAGTATGATTATCCATAGCTTGGTTTAATCCTTGAACTTGTCCAGGGTGAGCAACTAGTCCTAATGATGGAAAAGGTCTTGCTAGATGCTGCCTCAAATCTATACTAGCCTTGACTGCCTCTGCATATGTATCTATTAGTGTGGCTGGAGGTTGATGCATCCTCTTAATAAATTTAGAAGTAATACTATACAGGGCCTCATAATAAACCTCCTTGGTTGATGCCTCATCCACAGTATATGGTGGTTATAGTTGGGTGTAAGCGTGATGAAACCTATTGATAAACGAACCTATGGGATCATTAACTTTCCTTTTAACTAGCATAAATTGCAAATATAAGTCATTAGGATTGGTAAGAATCTTAAACTTTTATAGGAAAGCAGCCTCCATTAGAGCCCGACTAGTAATAGAAACAACAAGTAACTGATTGTATCAATAGAATGCTTCCTCACCCAATGAATATGGAAAGAGCATACATGCCACATCCTCAGGGAGAATACACTTGTCTTGGAGAGAAATATGAAATATCTTGATATGTTCTTCAGTTGTTTGGTTGGGATCATTGACATGGAACTTAGAGAAAACATTCTCAATATTCTTAGGAATATCATGGTACTAGTTGAATTCTAGAGATGAAGGATTATTTTCTAGATAAGCCATTCATGGAGGTGTAGGTGATTGATTTATGGCTGCTTGAAGTTGTTGAATGGGAGAAGGTTCAAAATCCAAGGATGATGAACTGGATGAAGATGAAGATGGAGAAGATGGTTGGATGGGTGTAGATGAAGAAGCCTCCCCTTTCTTAGTCCTTCTTCACCTAGTACATGATTTTAACTCTTGGAAGTCTCCTTTATCTGATGTAGATCTAGTCTCTCTTCTAAACCTTTGAGGATACAATGATGACATAAAATGCTTCAATTTTTTTGAATAAACCCCCCTTCTAGCACCAATTTGTTGATGGTTTTTTTAGCACTGCAACAACTTAGATAGAATACAATTACTCTATCTCTCTTGAAAGGTAAATTTCTATCAGCAAGCCTCAAGAAACAACCCCAACATCTCTAATGTCATGTCTTGACAATGCAACAAACAACTCAGTGATAATATGTGATTTGTTGAGAATCACAAGGGGCCTTACAAATCAAATGCTAGGAGATTCAAATTCATCAAATATACCAATATAGTGATGCTAGTTCAATTCCTAAAACTAACAATTTTCTTAAATAAATAGAAAAAGATGAGGGTTTAGAGAGATATACTAATCTAGAACCTAAGATCACTCATGAAAATAAATGAGCATTCAAGGTGGGCCAATCTTCCAAAACCAATCCTTTCTTAACCAAGAATTAAATCTACAGTATCACAAGAATAGTGAAATCTCCAAAGGTATTAAATATTTTCATATTGTAAATATCAAAACATTCATCCAAAATCATGAAATGCATAAACATTCACAATTGAACTTGATTGCATCAAAGAGTAGCCCTAGGCTGACTTTACACAACAATTTACAATCAACAGATTGCTAGAAGTATGGATCGAAGATTCCTCAACACCTTAAACACTTTATTATAAACACAAATGAACAGTAACTAGCTCTAAGATTAATAATGAAATTACTTACTCAAAACAACTTATAACAACTTTGAAACACAAGAAAGAACACCAAAAGACAATGTCTTCAATTGCATTCACTTCACCAAAATTTGCAACAATTCAAGTATCTCATGTCCAGTAGCATTAAAAAAAACCTTACAAATAAGGTAGAGGGATCACAATAGAGAGAAGCACTCAACATGTTGGCCTAGGAGAGAAATTAAATTAGGTTTTACATGAGGTCGGCATTGGCAGTTTTAACAATCCTAATTTAATTTCGTAATATAACATTACAAGGTTGGCCTCAAAAGACATTTTACAATTAAATAAAAGGTCCTGGCATAGAAATCTAGACACAACTGACTTGTAACCTTAGCAATCAGGATGTGGGATGCAAATTATTCGAGGAAACTAGGTTGGGTCGTCCTCCTTGTCCTTTTCTTCTCTTCTAGAAAGTTCTTTAACTTTTGAAAGCACAACATCAAGGTTGACCTGATTTGGAGTTGGTATTAATTTTATTCTCAATTTGAGAGATTTAATTTCATCTTCATACTTATCCAAAATCTTCTCCCAATCACCTTGAAGCCCTTGATATTTATCCAAGTTAGAAATATAGACAACTGCATCCTCAAGTTGATCTATTATTATAAGTCTATTCTTAGCTAGAGAATATACCTCATGCCACCACTTCTTTAATTGATCCACCTTTAAGTTTTTCTATCCAAATTTCTTTCTCTCTATGACAATCTCTAAAAATGTGATGTAGCTATCTACTATTTCCTTGAATTTTCTCTAGATCTTTGATGATTTCTTTAGTGCTTTCATCATAAGCTCTCTTTGGAAACTAAGTTCTTCTATCCATTCAATTGGCTTGTGCACATTCTTAGCCATGAGGAAATTCTCCTTAATCAACACATCTATTGGAATTTCCATTACCTTCTCTAGTGCAATAATGGCTGTATCAAATTTTAATTGGAATTTGGAGGTAAGTTGAGATATCTCTTCAAGAAACAAAGAACCATTTTCATGTGTACATAACACCTTCTTTATCATGGCATCTCCTCTTTGACATACACTGCCTATCCATTAGTGAGTAACCTGTAAAGAGGTTCTCATCTTTTTAATCTTTGAAACAACATCTTGGGACAACAATCCTTTTGAAAATGAAGCACCTTCACTATTCTATGTTTGCAAAGGCTTAACTAAATGCTGAACATATCTTTGCACCTCTTTCAACTGCTATTGTAGCTTATCCTTGGCCTTAGTTTCATTATCCATCCTTTTAAGAATGACTTGTACAGATTCTTGAAAATCCTCCTTTTCTTGTTCCTTTGTGGATGGGCCTAAACTAAAAGAATCTACTTTATTATCAGATGGCCCAACCTCATCCTTATGTTTATTGTTCATAGGAGTAGCAATATGGAGAACTCTATTGTTAGCTTCATCTCTTGTCATTCTAGAAACTACCCTTTCTTTCTTTCTCTCTTTTGATTTTCCCAAATTGGTTAGAAACTTACCCCAATCTGGAGTCTCTTCTTCCACAATGATTGTCTTGGGCTTCAGTCATTCTTTCAACCAACTAGGAGCAATTGATTGTTCCATATCTGTATTATCTTGAGAGATGTTTTTCTCTTGTTGATCTTTAGATGGAATTTCCTCAGTATTCTTTGGATTTTCATCAACATCATCTTGATCTTGCTATCCTTCATCTTTATTTTCACTATTAGTCACATATGTTTCCTCTCTTACATGAGATTTGGAAGGAATATCATCACTTTCTTTGGATCCCTTTTCTATTCCTTATCACTTTGTAGCTCAGAGGTTCTTTGCACTAATTCTAATTCAAAGTTTCTAAGTTTTCCACTCTTTATAGTCAGCACATCTTCTTCTTCTTATTCAAGGTTTCTAGAAACATTTTCTTCTTCAATTCCAACCTCTTCATCAACTAGTACATTTTGAATAGGAGATGGAGGAGGATTATTTTTTCCTGTAACTTCTCTCTTTATATTTTCAGTTTCATCACTTTCCTCATGATCATTCAACACATCTCCAATATTTTCTGCAGTAGAAGGAGGAATTTTCTACTTGGGATAATTTCTTCCAACATATACTTGTGGCTTCTCTCCAGAACTTTCTATTTCAACTAACTTAGCTTGAGTTGTGTCCTCTTCACCTACCTTTCTTTCTTTGATCTGGCCATCTTCTTCCCTTCAATAATAATTCTTCTTTTTTTAGATGGTTGAACCTCTGCACTTCCTTCTTCAGGAATTTCCTTTGTTGAATTTCATCTTTTGGCCATAGGTTTTCTCTTGGGCTCTTTATCTTTATCCTAGCTCGCAGTCCTTCTTTTAATCACAACATGTGCTTCTTCTATATATTCCTCTTCATGAGGCTCAACAATGTCACCTTGTGTATTCTCAGTTTCTTCCTCTAAGTGGGATTGTAAATCACCCTATAGGTCATAGGTAAACTTTGTGTCTGTGTCTTCTAGCTCCAACACCTTATGCTTTACCCAATGTTAAGATACCTCAGCACAGGATTAGTGAGTTGACCCAAATCAACTATTTCATCTTCTGGCCAATTGACATCAAGGAGTGGCTTGTCTTGAAACTGCCCATAATCATGATATTGCACTAGGTCTTCTTCATCATCCACTTGATCAGGAACATTAGCCACCCTATGAAGTCTAATCAACCTTATAGGAAATCTAGATTATCTTCTTTTTATTACTTCAAGTTCATCTCTGTAGTTGTCCCAATAATCCTCAATATGGTCTTTATGTTTGTATTCCCTATTTTCCATTTTATGTGGAGCACCATAGGGATCAAAATTTCCTCTATCTATGTGAGAGTACAAATTCAAGTGAGCCATTTTAACCTTAGAATGATGGGAACTTTGTAAGGAAGGACAAGCTTCCAAACCTCCAGTTCTTAAAGTAAACTCACCACCAAACCCTATTTTGTGCATATCCTTCAAAATGGCATCAAATGCAGCTAACTACCTTGTCAAATCTAGTAAAATAACCTTGTTTTTAGGATACTTGTGTTGTAAATTGTGCCTCAAATTGATGGCTTGTATCTCTGTTCAACTATTCATTGTCGGCCAATCGTTGGAGTTCCTAAGTTTGTAACCTTGTCACAGAGTTTGGAAGCTTCATAATTTCCCGACTGACCGACTTCCTTCATTGTCGCAACATTTGGGAACTTTCTAACCAACAGTGGGAGTTACAAAGTTTGTGTTTTCTCTGATTGAGCGACAAGCCAACGGATGTGAGGACCACTTGGAATTCTAGGAGACTTGTTGAGAATATTGTAGATTCCTAGCTTGATTCTCTGAAAATGCACAAGTAGTGAATGCATGTCATGGTGGAGACCACAAGGAATGACCAACAGTTTGGTGTGATGGTCAAGTGCGGTGTACGAGTAAGTTGGTAATAAAAGGACTAACTCGTGGATACCTAAAGTCTTCGGGCTTTTATTTATAAACTAATGACTACTAATATTCCGCATCAATGTGGGATATTGTTGATGGTTGAGCTTCTTGGAAGTCCTAGCGACAGCGATGGTCTTGTCGATAGTTCTGCAATGGACATCGGTGAGAAGTCTTGTCGATAGAGTTGGTCTGGTTGATGGTTTTGCATTCGGTATGATCTCTTGCCGATGGACAGTTGGTTTTCTTGTGATATCGGGGAAACTTGTTTTGTTAACGGTCTAACTTCTTAGGGTGTTGCCGATACCCTTGGACTTTCCGATAGCTATGTTTTCGGGCATTTTGGCATCGAGGAGACACGGTCTGGTGTCTCACTGACATGTGATTCAGTTAAACTTTTTGACCGAACGTTTGTCCTACATGGTGTGTTCTGAGCCAATGAGAGAAGTGGAATGTGAACCATTGGAAGTTGAATAGTTGGGACTATTCTGTTGTGGAAAACAAACAGGCCATGAGTAGAATGGATTATACTCGGTAACGAATGACAATAATCGGTTCGGGTAATGGATATTTTTGTTCGACTGAACACAGATTGATCTAAGTGAATTCATTGTATGTTTTCTGAGAGCTATTATGTACAAGATTGATCAGTAAATGTGCTACTGTAAAAATTGACATCAGAAAGTGAAGTTGATCTTTGTATGTAATTTTCCTTACTGTAATACAAAGAGACTTTTCTTGGTGTGGTGGGTTTTTCTCCCGTAAGGGTTTTCCCATGTAAATCTGATGTCCATTTGTGTATGTCTTTATTTCTCTTTTCTGTTAATTCTTTTCAAGTGTATCTTATTGAATTGTAATTGCAAAAATTAAAGTCATATTTTCATTATTCCCTGAGGTTTTGACGTTAGGAGAGTTTGTTCTGCACCTAAGATTTCCTTACAAGTGGTATTAGAGTCTAGCCAGTTGTGTTATCCTTGTGGGTATGTTGGGTTTTTTGTGTCAATTCTATTCAGTGGGAGTCTTGTAGAAGTCTGGTAATTCGAATTATAGATTAAGATGGCAAGCACGTCAGGAAAGATTGAAATTGAGAAATTCAATGGCAGCAATTTTGAGTTATGGAAACTTAAAATGGAAGATCTATTGGTTGATCATGATCTTTGGCTTGTTGTGTCTAGAATGAAACCTATAGGCATGAAGCAAGAGGATTGGGACCTCACAGATCAAAAATCAAAGGGGTTGATAAGGCTCTATTTAGTAGACTTTGTTCTTCTAAATGTTCATGAAGAAAAGACTGCATCTTTTTTGTGGAAAAGACTGGGAGCTATTTATCAGGGAAAGTCCTTGGTGAATAAGTTGTTCTTGAGAAAGAAGTTGTACTCTTTGAAAATGAAGGAAGGAGCATTTGTTGTTGATCATTTGAATGCTTTCAACATGCTAATTGCTCAGTTAGCATTTGTGGGTGTGAAGATTGATGAAGATCGATGTATGCTATTGTTATGTTCTTTTCCATATTCTTGGGATCACTTGGTGATGGCTATTAGGAGTACGAAATCCACTTTTAAGATGAAAGATGTTGTTGCTTCTTTGTTATCAAAAGAGATGAGAAGAAAGTATTCTGAGATGGCGAAGGAGGCTCTTGCTGTTAGAGGCAGATCGAAAGAAAAAGGCAAGAAGAAGGACAAGAAGTCCAAATCAAAATCAAAAGGGAGATCAAAGTCTGCTGGAAAGAAGTCCAAGGTGAAGTGCTGGAATTGTGGGCAACCTGGTCATGTCTGAAAGGATTGCAAAGAGGAGAAAAAGAAGAAGAAGAAGAATTATTCCAAAAATGATTCTTCTTAGAGTGATGCAGATGCTTTCATTGTAGCCTTGGCTACACAGGCATCAGATGATGTCTGGTTGATTGATTCTGGAGCATCTTTCCACATGACATCTCATAGAGATTGGTTCACTAAGTATGAAAAATACGATGGTGGAAGGGTGTATTTGGCAAGCGATTCATCTCTGGAAATAGTTGGTCGTAGAAGAGTCATAATTCAATTCCTAGATGGAAGAGTGAAGGGAATCAATGATGTAATTCATATACCAAGTCTGGCTCAAAATTTACTATTTGTTAGTATGCTGAACGATATTGGAGTGCAAGTCACGTTCTCTAGAAATGGCTACAAAATGACTAGAGGCTCAATGGTGCTAGCTAGGGGTGCTCGTATTGGTACCTTGTATAAGCTGGATGCATTTGTTGTGTAATGTAATAGTGTCTCTGCAAAGTCACAGAAGGATACTCATGGAGAAAAGGAGGAAAAAGCTCCTGATAGTGCAAACTCTATGGAAGTTAAACTTCCAGCAGAAAATACTATGCTCTGGCATCATAGGCTAGGCCACATTGGAGAAAAAGGTTTAAAAACCTTGAAAAATAAAAACCTGGTTGAAGGGATTGATGATTGTAACCTCGAATTCGAGTTTTGTGAACATTGTATATATGTTAAACAACACCATGTTTCATTCTACTCCAGTCCTCACAAATCTTCTGGTTTACTTGATTATATACATTCTGATGTTTTTGGTCCAGTAAATGTTCCTTCTTTGTCTAAATCAAGATATTATGTATCATTCATTGATGATTATTTAAGAAGGGAATTTGTTTATTTTTGAAAAGTAAATCAGAAGTGTTCAATCATTTTAAGGAATTCAAAAACCTTGTGGAAAATCAGACTAGAAGAAAAATAAAATGTTTAAGGGCTGACAATGGTGGTGAGTTTTTTTCTGATGAGTTTGAAAGGTACTGTAAAGATCATGGGATTAAAAGACATAAAACTACACCCTACACTCCACAACAAAATGGAGTTGTTGAAAGGTTCAACATGATAGTAATGGAAAGAGCACGAAGTATGCTAAGCAGTGCTAGCTTGGAGGAGAAGTTTTGGGCTGAGGCAATTGCAACATGTTACTTAATAAACTGTTCTCCTAATTCCACTCTTGTTGAGAAAACACCTTTGGAAGCATGGTTTGGAAAGAAGCCCTCTCTCAGACATATTCGTGTCTTTGGTTGTGAGGCATATGCATATGTGCCGAATGAAAAAAGGTCTAAATTGGAAAACAAGGTTGTTAAATGTATTTTTATTGGTTATAGTGCTGACATAAAAGGATACAAGCTTTGGAATCCTAATATAGAGAAGGTTTTATACAATAGAAGTGTTATTTTTCATGAGCTGAAGCCTTCTGCTTTGGATCTACAGTTAGAGACAAAATCAGAAAACAAAAAGGATGTAGTTGAAATTCCTCCGACACCAGATAAAGAGGAATTGAAAATTCAAAATGTACCTGAAACTAAGGAGAGCTCAAGTAGTTCTAAGAGTTCTGAAGAAGAAAAACAACCTCAGCCTCAGCCTATGAGGAGGTCAACACATGAAAGAAAGCAACCTGATAGGTATGGGTTTTCTTTGTTAGATTCTACTTGTGCCTATGCTTTAATTTCTAGCACTGATGAGCCTAGGACTATGAAAGAGGCATTTATAATGTATGATTCAAACTCTTGGTTGCAAGCCATGAATGAAGAAATGGCATCATTAGAAAAGAATGATACTTGGAGTTTGGTGCCCTTGCCTAAAAGTAGAAAAGTTGTTGGCTGCAAATGGGTATTTAAAAAGAAAATAGGTCTGGATGGCAATGTGGAAAACTATAAGGCAAGGTTGGTTGCGAAGGGGTATTCCCAAGTAGAGATAATTGATTATGGAGAAAAATTTTCTCCTATAGCTAAGCTGACGTCTATCAGATTTCTTTTGTCACTTGCAGCAACGTATGACTTAGAGGTTGAACAGATGGATGTGAAGACAACATTTCTTCATGGTGACCTTGAAGAAGAGATTTATATGTCCCATCCTAAGCACTTTGTGGAAAAAGGTAAAGAAAATCTAGTTTGCAAGTTGAAAAAATATCTGTATGGATTAAAACAATCTCCTAGAATGTGGTACCAGAAGCTTGACACATTTTTTTTGTCATTGGGATTTGTAAGATCGAAATCTGATCATTGTGTGTACTACAAAGCTGAAAATGATCGTGTACTTATTATTTCTCTCTATGTTGATGATATGCTATTCATAGGCAATAGTAAGTTAATGATTTTTGATCTAAAATCTTAGTTGTCTACAAAGTTTGAAATGAAAGATCTTGGTGTAGCCAAGTATATTCTGGGAATGGAAATAACCAAGGACAGGAAGAGTAGAAAACTTTGGCTTAGTTAGAGTAAGTATATTAATACTGTTCTAGAGAGATTTTGTATGACTGAGTGCAAGCAACTAGTTGTTCCAATTTTGCAAGGAACGAAGCTATCTGTTGAAGACTGTCCAAAATATCCTACTAAGATGGAGGACATGACCAGAGTGCCTTATGCTAGTACAGTTGGTAGTTTAATGTATGCAATGGTCTATACAAGGCCATACATTTCCCAAGCAGTGGGAGTACTTAGTCATTTTATGGAAAATCTTGGAAGGACACATTGGGATGCTGTGAAAAGCGTGTTTAGATATCTGAAGGGCACTTTAGAATATGATTTGTGTTACCATGGAAATTTGGTTGAATCAAAGAGGACTCTCAGCATTTGAGGCTATGTGGATTCTGATTGGGCAGGGGACATTGACAGCAGAAGATCCACCAGTGGATATATTTTCATGATGAATGGTGGTGCAGTTAGTTGGATGAGTAAGCGACAGGCTGTAGTCGCTTTGTCCACTACAGAGGCAGAATACATGGCAGCAACACATGCCTGTAAAGAAGCAATATGGTTAAAATGTTTGTGTTCTAACATTGGGTTTGTTGCAGGGAAAATTACAATTTACTGTCACAGTCAAAGTGCTATTTTTTTGGTGAAAAATCCTACTTTCCATGCCAGGATGAAACATATTGATGTGCAATATCATTTTGTACGAGATATGGTGGAAGATGGAATGGTCTCTTTAGAAAAAGTGGATACTCTGGAAAATGTTGCAAATGCATTGATGAAACTAGTGAGCACAGACAAGTACAGGTGGTGTGCCAGTTTGATGGGCCTTGGAGCCCATGACCTTCATTAACTTCGAGTTTGAAGAAAGCCAGTAAGTCCTTGTCAAGTGGGAGATTGTTGGAAATTGTGCCTCAACTTGCTGGCTTGTATCTCTGTTGAAGTCTTCATTGTTGGCCAATCACTGGAGTTCCTAAGTTTCTAACCTTGTCGCGGAGTTTGGAAGCTTCATAATTTCCTGACTAACCAACTTCCTTCATTGTCGTAGCATTTGGGAACTTTCTAACCAACAGTGGGAGTTACGAAGTTTGTGTTTTCCTTGATTGAGCGACAAGCCGACGGATGTGGGGACCACTTGGAATTCTGGGAGACTTGTTGAGAATATTGTAGATTCCCAACTTGATTCTCCATAAATGCACAAGAATTGAACGCGTGTCATGGTGGAGACCACAAGGAATGACCAACAGTTCGGTGCGATGGTCAACTGCGGTGTACGAGTAAGTTGGTAATAAAAGGACTAACTCGTGGATACCTAAAGTCTTTGGGCTTTTATTTATAAACTAATGACTACTAATATTTTGCATCAATGTGGGATATTGTTGATGGTTGAGCTTCTTGGAAGTCCTAGCGATAGTGATGGTCTTGCTGATAGAGTTAGTCTGGCCGATGGTTTTGCATTCGGTATGATCTCTTGTCGATGGACAGTTGGTTTTCTTGTGATATCGGGGAAACTTGTTTTGTTATCGTTCTGACTTCTTAGGGTGTTTCCAATACCTTTAGTCTTGCCAATAGCTCTGTGTTCAGGAATTTTGGCATTGGGGAGACACGGTCTGGTGTCTCACTGACATGCGATTCAGTTAAACTTTTTGATCAAACGTCTGTCCTACGTGGTGTGTTCTGAGCCAATGAGAGAAGCGGAATGTGAGCCGTTGGAAGTTGAACAGTTGTGACTATTCTGTTGTGGGAAATGAACAGGCCATGAGTAGAATGGACTATACTCAGTAATGGATGACAATAATCGGTTCGGGTAATGGAGATTTTTGTTCGACTGAACATAGATTGATCTGAGTGAATTCATTGTATGTTTTCTAAGAGCTATTCTGTACAAGATTGATCAGTAAATGTGCTACTGTAAAAATTGACATCAGAAAGTGAAGTTGATCTCTGTATGTAATTTTCCTTACTGTAATACAAAGAGACTTTTCTTGGTGTGGTGGGTTTTTCTCCCGTAAGGGTTTTCCCACGTATGTCTGGTGTCCAGTTTTGTATGTCTTTATTTCTCTTTTATGTTAATTCTTTTCAAGTGTATATTATTGAATTGTAATTGCAAAATTTAAAGTCATATCTGCATTCTTCCCCAAGGTTTTGACATTAGGAGAGTTTGTTCCTCACCTAAGCTTTCCTTACAACTTGGGGAGACTAAGCCGCACCTTTGGAGATCCATGTACTCTGATATAAGAAAACTTTTGAAATTGGATGAACCAATAACCATATTTCCTGATGAATTCATGTATCAATGGGAATTTTTAGGTATGTTAGCATATTTGATTAATAAAAAAAACCCCAAAGAAGCTATGAAATACAAAGAAAGCTTAAACAAGAATGATTATACCAGATATTCATTGAAGCTTCCATGATTCACCTCCATAGCACCTCCTAGCTTGTAGTGTATGATTATTGCCTTCAAATTTACGTATGTGAGCAATTTGACTATGACAATGTCCTATGCAAGTTTTGAAGGATTTAAATGACAAAAGACTATGACAAATGACTATGCCTATGAAAAATGAATATGATCAAATTTAATAAACTAAGTGCAAAGTAAATCCTAAGCATGAATGTCAGAATAATGAAGTCATGTGTGTGTGTCCTCGAAAATGTGAGGAAAATTGTCATTTTATAGAAAATACAATTTTGGACAGACGGACGAGATTGAAAGCTAACAAAGCCTAAAATTAGTGGACGAGATTTCATGTGACAATCCCTAATTAGGGTTAGGGAAAAATCATTAAATGAGTGGTCAACATGTCATCTGAGAAGATCGAATCGGTGGTCGAGAATAAATGAGATAATTAGTCAAAAAGATAAAGATTTTCGAAAATCAAGAAGATAAAGACTGCTTGATTTGTGAGATTCGAAAAATCAATAAGATAAGAGTTGAACTAGAAAAGCATATTTGGGAAATCAAGAATTTGCTCAATTGCTTGATTTTTGGAAGAAGATTACCATTTTGAATTAAATTAATTCAAAATAGGGATTTTGTGTGATAATAAATAATCGATTTTCAGATTATTTACTTAAAATGAACTGACAATCAAGAAAGTGATATCATTTTAAATAATTAATTTATTTAAAATGAGAGAAATATTAAATTTAGCAATTAAATAATTAAAGATAATTATTTAATTTAGAGGATATGATCAATAATTAAATAAATTAACAAATTCATTTAATTATGAAAATTAGTGACATATTAAATAAATAAATTAAATTCATTTATTTAATAATTAGGAAGAATAAATGAACAAAGGGTAATTAAATAAATTAATAAATTTATTTAATTGTAAGAAGATTTAGTGACGTATTGAATAAATAAATTAAATTTATTTATTTAATAGTCCTGAAGAATAAAAGAGATATGAATTAATTAAATAATTATAAATTATTTAATTAATAGTTGAATGTGGACCAAGGACATAATTAAATGTCATAATTATGCTAGGACGAAAGTGGTAAAATAGAGCTTGCAGGTCTAGGTCATTTTTATGTGTCTACAATTCCATCGCTTCTGCTGAAATTCTAAAATGAAGAGCATCATGCAGATCCCTTGTAATATAAATTAGAAAAGCATCATTGACCCTCCTATAATTGAAAGTATTGAACTATAACTAAGGGTAGATATCAGAAACTCTATCCTGACCAATGACCCCCTTGCAACTCAAGCCTTTGTATCTATTTTTCTTAGCAAGCAAATACACAAGATATGAGGTTATAGTGAATTTCTTTGTGTCTTGCACATTCCTCAACTGCAAATCTAGATTGTCACTGATAATTCCTACCCAGTTATAATGAACACCCTTTATAATTTGTGAAATAACATAGAAAATCCATTCTTTAAACATAAATGCCTCCTCTAATCCTATCACTCTTCCCAAAAGAGTAATGATATTATTATATTCTAACTTGAATTCACTCCTATATAATTGCTTAGGCAACTTAGAGTAGTGTGATTTGGGTTTTTCAATCCAAGAATTGTTCATGATCTCCAAGGCCTCAGCAAGATCATACTCATAGAATTCTTGAGCTACTTTCAACTACACCCTTACCAACTTTTGATGTGACATGATGTTGAAAGTCTCAGCTATTGAATCCTTAGTTAGATTTTCCATTATCCTACCTTGAGGACCAACAATTACTCTTATTTGAGTCATAGTGTTTTGTTCATTCCATAACAAGCTTAGGACATTGCACTGAAGGTGGGAACCCAACAACTTGTGCTAACCTTGTATGGACAATAATCTAGGCAAGAGGGGTTGGTACATCATAGAACATCCTTTTTTTGAAGTCTTCTTAATCCACATGGCCTATATTAGTGGACCTCCCACTTTTCCCCATGTTGAGATGATCTTTGACTCTAGCCTCGTACCTTTGAAATCATATTTCATTTTCTCAGCTCTGGTAGTGGGCTCCTCTTTAACAAGTTCAGTAGGTTTTACCTTAGATCCCTATCCCTGTCAGATTCTTCTTGCATCTGATTAGAAAAATCATAATTACCATGATTCCAAGAATAATAAAACATTATCACACAAATGTATCATTAAATTTATCAACTAAGCACATATGCAATATAAGTAAATCTTCATTAAAACCATTAAAACTAAGTTGCAAACCTTGAAGATCAAGCAATATGCATTTTTAGGTTTTTACCAACTTCGTGGATTTTGAAGGCTCGTGGATTTTAATGAATCCAAGGAACTACAGATTCCATGAAGGAACTAACCTTCGAGGATTCCATGCCAAGGTAGATTCCACAAAAATGGAAACTTGGTCTTACTTAGATCAGAACATAATCATAAGGTCAAAACACCAACCTCATACCTTTCTTAAGCTGAAATTCAAACAACATCAGGCATTTTGCGGACTCGAGGAATTTTGGATCAAACAGATTTAGGGAAATCAAAGCACCGCGGATTACATGAATGGATAGAGGTTCAAGCATTCCAAGGTTGGGCAGATTTCATGAAACAAGGGAGGTTTGGGTTGTCTACATTTAGGTAGATTCCATGAAAGGATGAATGTTTGAGGATTTCATTTCCATGTAGATTTAGTGAAAAAACACAACTCTTGGGTTTTCCACTTGATGGCGGATTTAGTGAAGTTTTATGCTTTTGGTGATTCTACGACGCTAAGAATTTCATTAGGATATCCTAAACTTCTAACTCAAAATTGGATTGAACTAGGATCCTTTCATTTGTAAGCCAAGAATTGACTTGTATTTCAATCATGATATGTATGGCTCAAATCAAAATTGAAATCGAAACCTTATCAAGCTAATGATTGATCATTAAGCATTATCAACCCAATTATCAAAGTTACGAACTAGGGTTGATGAATATAGACATAAACGAATCAATGACCTTGCCTTAATTGAATATGCTAATAAATATTGTGCAAGCACAAAATGTATGGCTAAAATCAAAATTTTCAACCCTATTTCATCACATTATCCACACATATGCTCAGATTTATGCTTAAAAATGAATACTCTTAGAACCCTAATCTTTTGAAATGATTCCCTAGCTACCCGACTTTGAATGAGAGTAGGAAAAGAAAATACCAAAGATTCAAAACCAAAACTAGTGATAATTGATCCAAACCTAACCCTTATGACATCAAATGCAGATAGAATAAATCCAAAGGGGTAATTATAAATTAAATGATAATAAAATGCGAACAGGGATAACAAACTCTCATCATTAACCCATCAAAATATTGTGATACTTTTCATTGCAACCACTATGGAACTCAAATGTATTAGAAACCCTACCTTTCAAGAAAGGAAACAAGTAATGGCTACCAAAACACTCACTTCAAACCCTAGCTAATCAACTATGGGATGCCCTAGCGCCAATGCTTAAACTTTCACCTTCCAAATGCAAGAATGCTCAAATGCTTTCCAAAAGGAAAGACTCAAAATGAATGATGAATGAAAGCCAAGTGAAAAATCCTATAAATCACACCCAAATTTAGCATTAGTGGCCAAAGTACCTTGGCTACTAGAACTAAAAATGTGCTGACAAGACCTTTCTGGAGCTTAGGAAAATGATGCCATGATGGATTCGAGGAATCTAGAGACACCTGGATTTAGTGAAGACAAAAGATCTCGGGGAATCCGTCAAGAGGTAGATTTAGAAAACATCTAAACCTTCAAGGAATCTGATAGGAAGAGAAATATGTGAGGTAGGACATCTTGGGAAATTTGAATCAACATGGATTTGGCAAATGATAAGACCTTTGGGGAATCCTACCAAGGGTGGATTATGCGAAACTTTCCCAAACTTTCCCAATTTGATACTTAAGGAAAATTTGTGTGAAACCCATAACTCCAAGCATCAAACAAGATGAAAATGTTGCAAAGAAAAAACACCAAAGTGTAGATAAAAGCATTGAGGCTCACCAAGTGAAGTGAATCAAAACTTCGAGAAACCTATTTGTTGATGACAATGTTACTCGCAACAAAAATGTAGATAAATTCCTCATAGGCAAACCTAGAAGATCCTATCTTTCTTGAAAGATCTAGAACAAAGACAACCTCTAAAAGAGGAAATCGTTTAAAAGGAAAAGGTTGGCTCAGTTCAATCTCAAGTCTCTGGTAGTCAGGTCTTGACTGTACTAGGTTCACTTCAGGGTAGGATGTGATATTGCTGTTAATCTCAAAGGGAATATGATTATTTCTAGTTTCCTTGAGAACCATAAGCATTCTACAAAAGATTTCCAATTTAATCATAAAATAACATCATGAAATCAAAATATTTGAAATAATATTTCATGAACATGCACAAATTTTGCTATCACTTAAGTAGATTTAGCTTTAAGCATTTAGCAATTTCATAGAAAATGAAATATTTTCAATAAATTTCCATCTATTCATCTATTATTTGGAATATTTTCAAGAATTTAAACATCTATTCTAAAATAAAGCATAAAAAATACTAAAAATTAAAATTTATCTCGGTTATTCTCCACGCATGCCCAAAAGAGTTAATCAAATCAAAGCAAACCACTTTATACTTCACCAAATTACTTCACAGCTACATATAAAACTGTGTGAGCTTTTAAAGAGGGGTTTATTTTGGACACCGAGTAGGTTTTGCATGCACCCTTAAATGACGCAGCACATAGTCTTATTCAGTTGAACTAATAAAACCAGCTACAAAGATTCATGAGATAGGTAGCTATCAAATTGGCTCTGATATTGATTAAATTCTATGCACATACAAGTTTTTAGACCAGAATGATTCAGAAAACATGAAAAAAAACAAAAATTAAAGAAGTTTTGGCTCTTTTGACATCCACAAGTTTTGAACTTAAAATAAAATAAAGTAGTAAATGGAATTTTATAGGAACAAGGCCTCAAAAAGTTCAAACTTAAAGTTTATCCAGAGAATCAAAAATAACAAATCAAAATGTAGCATGTGGCATGAGCCAACTGTCTTTAGAATCTTGTAGATGAAATCAAAGCTTTGACTTCCTCATCAACAATACTTTTTTATTTTGAACTCCAGTACACAATGCTCTGCATAAATCAAGGATATTAGCATCCTTTAGCATACCAGACAGGAAACATCCACAAGGACCGAGAATAACCTACAAAAATCAATTGTAACAAAAATATTTCTGACACTTTTGGTATCCAATATCTAGTACTTCCTTTCATTGTTCAGGGCTCGGACTTCAGGATATTTTCTTCACTTTTCTTCATCTTATATTATCAGAAAGCATTCAATATTTGATCCATACGCTCCTTTGAAATCCCCTATATTTCTTTCAAAGTGAACTTGAGCTTAGTGTATTCTTTTGATATCTGGAGTATACTAGCATTTCTTTGTACTTTCTCTATTTCATATTTGGCCATAGTGTTCCTACATCGTATGATTTCATCAATGACCTCCCAAGTTAACAACTGAATAGGGTCTTTATTTATCCTTTCAATCCATTCTTTGAATTCTTTCACTTCTTTACCCTCATGTCCTAGTGTTTGAGGATCACAATCTTAACATGCTAACATTTCAATGAAATCTTTATCTTTATCAAGCAGCTTACTACATTTCTCGATGACCTTTTCAAATCCTTCAATACATTGTGTCAACATGTCACCTTCCCATTTCAACTCTTTATTCCATTTTTCGGGCTATGGAACTTCTTTTTCTAAAATTATGTTTTCTCTTATCAATTTTTGGATATCCATCTACATGAGAGTTTCAACATCTTACCTTTCAGCATCAACCTGTTCCTGGTGAAACCTACATTCACCTTCAAATCTTCTAGATTTATCAGACCAATGGTATGCTTCCTTATATTTCTCTATCACTTCTATAATAGCTTCCTCTCCTTGCCTCACCCAATACTCAATCAATTCTTCAAATACATTCATTTTATGGCAAACTGTTGCAATTGCATTCACCTGTTCTTGTGACATTAGTACTAGATTTCAGGGAAATTCAGTTTGTGCTTGACTAGATAGGGTTAATGACTTTATAAAATTTTCTAGGATAGAAAACCATTCTTTCAACTCTCTTTTCTTCTTTTTATTCTTCTGCACCCTGGCAACTATTGCATCTAAATTTATCTTTATTTCTTCTATATCTTGTCTCCAGGATGAGTGTCCAAGATTGATACTTGTTATCTTATAATCCTTAGGCATTATATCATGTCTATTTTTGTTAGCTATATGGATGGTTATGTCTCCATCTACATATTTCTGTATGACATTTTTTTCTTTAGCTCTGTGCCTAGGCTTAGGAGTATCTACTTCTTGTATAAAATTGTTAATATCTAGAGGCACTACTTCTACTTCCATTGGAGAATCCAATTCCCTGATCAACCAATCAGGTGCATCCTCATCATGCTCTACCTCTGTAACATTTCTTTTTCCTTGGTTTCCACTTGATTTAGGAACTTCTTCTCTAACTTCTTCAATTTTATTTGTTGCGTCCTCTGAAATAGGAATCTCTTCAACAATTTCTGGCATAGATTCTAGATTACTGGGATTTGGAATGGTCTCCTCTATTTCAAGACTTATATTTTCATGTCTATCTAGATGTTCAACATTAGTTCCTTGGATGTCACATTCCTTGTATCCTGCTACATCAAGATTTTCTTCATTTTCCACTTTATCACTTGAAACTTGTGTAGCTTCTTCATTTTCAACTTCAACTCGACCTTCCTTTGATTTTTCAAAGACCTATGGTTGTTCATTGTCATTTGGATTATTCCTAAGTGAAGATTCAGAATCAAAGGTATCTTCAATAATTTTTTCATCAATAGTATCATGTCGTGCAATGTCCCCTGTTTCCATCTCAAGAACATCAGAGTTCCCAACTTATGAAGCAAGTGTTCCTTGTATGAATTCCTCTTCTTCAATATTTATAGGAGTGGACCCTATGTCTAGGATTTATTTTGTCATTCACTATACCATGGGTTTATCCTTAGACTTATTTTGTTTTAATTTCTCCCACATGGCACCCCATTTATCCATCTGTTCTTTAATTCTAAATTCATCTACCTTAGAAATTTCTTCCAAAACATAGGAGTTCCTCCCAATGTTTGTTTACTACTAGCCATATTAACAGAAAGGGGAGAAGTAAATAATTTTGTAACTCTTTGAGATGTAGACCTTGTCTGTGTACCAATATTTTTTGTTGCTCATGCTTCTTCATCAATAGTAGGTTTATTCCTTGGTTTTGTTGTAGAAGAAGATGCACCTTTAGGTTTTACCATTGATTTAACTTTGCTTGACTCGACATCTTTTTGCTTATTAGCTGGCTTTATTGAAACTCCTTGACTTGAATCCTCAAGGGTTTTCACTTCAATTCTTATGCCAATAGTTGTCTTACTAGTCTTCATCTTCTTCTTAGCAGGTTCCCCACTCTCAAATGCAGTTTCATTACTTTGTTTTCTTCTTTTATCTCGTAAATGGGTTCAATTCCTTTTTCTCTTAAAACTTTACAAAAATCATTTATCCAATGATGAGTATTTAATAGAACCGATGCATGAATTCCTCAATTGATGTCATTTCTTCACAATTATAGTCTGGGTCTAGGATAGGCTCATCATACACCCTATCTTCATTGTAAGTTTTACTCAACACTTAACCATCATCTTTTTCCAACTGATCTAGGATGTCATGAAGCATAAGAATTCAAGCAGATTTTAGTGACAATCTTTCATATTTTATTTTTCTTACTATGTGTTTGTCTTTATAATTTAGCCAATAATCCTCTAGATGTTGGACATGAGCACGATAACTGGTTATGTTCTTGGCAGTATTCCCTTCAGTATCATAATGCATCCTCTAGAGTGAGAAATATTCAAAATTATATGTTCTCAATTCTTCTTCACACAAGTCAGTTATCCTGACTGCACTAAATTTATAATTCCCTATCACAATAAGAAATCTAAAAGGATCCTTCTTATGAGCAATGCTATAAAGAGCTTGAGACGGATTTAACTATCTCACCAATTCTAGTGACACAATTTTTTATGTAGGATACCTGGGCAATAGGAAAGGATGTCCATCAAACCCTTCCATCCTAATATAGAAATAAGTGGGGAACTAAATGTACCAGCCTCCCATTGGTCTAATAACACTTTGTGCCTCTAAGGAAAATTGTCACCTTCCATCATTCTGACCAACTTCATGGAAAACACAACATTAACTTTCCTGTAATGCTCTTTGTATCCATGGATAGTGATTTGAGGTAAATGAGCATATATTAAGCTATTTCCTACTTCTTTACCCAAAGTTCCAATCTTTTTCAACCCTTGTTTACTTTCCCTGATGGTGCAGGAATAAATCACATATGAAGACATATAAAAACATCTGGTTTTGTGAAATGTATTTATCTGTTCATGTAATCTACCACTTATAAACTTCCCCTAATGCATTTGCACGGGACTTTCCATCAATCTAGATATTATTACAAACATCCAGGGTTCAAATTTACTGGCATCTCACAACCCAACTATCTTGCTCAGTATAGTTATAACATCTTAAACATATTGGTTGAACATAGACCTTAGAATTACTTTGGTTTATTTTGTAATCTTCGCTTGGCACTATTGGGTACTCATAATTTCTCTATTGTGCTTCTTGGCATTCTAATAAGTTTTTTCCTTTGATCTCATATCAATGTTGTACATCTGAGTGAATATAGGGAGCCCAAATGTGTACGTAATTCCTTTCTCAGAGAGATCTGCATAAATTCTCCCATCCTTCTCAATAATTCTTTTGTTTAGGTCATAATGATTTATACATTCCATGACCAATTTAGGGGCCTCCATTATTGGCAGAAACCCTCCTGCTAAAAATAACCCATTTGCTAAAACATTTCTAGCACATTGAGAAGCATTTTCTTGTTGTACCCGAGTGAAAATTTCAACATCAGAAGACCACCCCAAATGAGTATTTGTAACTACCACACCAATTGGTATGGATTGTGAACTACAACATTTAAATTCATCTTCTATCTTTTCTTCAAAAGTACTCATTTCTATGGATGTGTTCTGCATTTTTAAATTTGTGTCTTGTGTGTGAGTTAGGGTTAAATTTAACCAAATTTTCTTACAAATTTATAAAAAAATCAATTCACCTTTCAGTTAAATTCAAATAAAAAATAATCAACATTTCAATTTTCAAAGGGAAATACCATTTTCAAAATTTTCATGTGTGAAAATGATTAATATAATTTTGGTTATTTGAAACATACCTAGTTCTAGTTGATAATGACAATCTCTTCAGAATAAAGCTCCAAAACCCTTGGAAGTTGTGTTCTTAGTTTCTCAAAATTTACCTTTCCTTACATGTCAGTATTATTTCGTTCGTTCAATGTCCTTTGCAAATTTGTAGCATGATGTGAATTGGAGTGTTATAAAAGCAATTGCATGCTTGAGGTGATTCCAAGTACATGAGTAGTTCACCACCTTCATTAATTACCTATTATAATGCATTAATTTCTTGAATAAAGGTGTAATCATTATCAATTAGGTTTCAAATTATGAACTCCTAGGTTTTTGCACGAGCTCTCTACTAGAGGAGAAAGATAGTGTGAAGATCTTACGTGGCACTCTGGTGTCACTTTGATTTTTGTGAGGAAAAATCCTTTAAAATATGTGATCAATTGTAATAATGGGGATTAAAAATTCTAGTACTAAATTTTGAAAAGAATATCGGGGACTGGGTACTTACCTCCAAGATTTTAAAGGAAACCGAAATAAAGAAGAGACTGAAAACTGAGTTCAAGAGAAATAAAAAATAATCAAAACATTTCATAAAGGATCTCCAGTTTCCGAGTTCTGACTAAAAAACAACAAAGCAAGAACAATTGAATTCCAATAAAAAAAGGATCACCAGGATCAAAAGCTTTTTTGGCTGATGACTTAGCGAGTGGGACTAGGATCAACTGAAGATACAAATTTCTTTAATGCAACTGCAACAACTCCAAGATTCCAATTTTTAGTAAAATATTAGAACTTCATGGAAAGACCGAAACACCGAATCCAGGAAAGAATAACCATTAAAACAAAGACCAGGCAGACTAAAAATGAAACCTGCAATTTACCAACCCACTGAACCAAGCCAAAGCAAGCGGAAGTGAAAGGAAAAAAAAGAAAAAGGGGGGTTCACATTTTTCCAAGGGGAAAAATGGGGTGTGTTGTGAGACCACACAACAACTAGCAACCAATAAAATTGAAAAAAATAATAGAAATTCAATTATGGATCTAACATCAGTGCACCAACATTTTTTAGTCTTCTAATTATAAATCATTAGGTCCTCATTTCAACATTCAAATTTTACTTCAGCTATCATGCAAGATTAAGTATTATTGAGCTCACGTGTGTGCAATTGATTATTTCTACCATAGTAAACTTAGACATAGCAATTATTTGCATTCACCTACATAATTTGACAATTCCTTTTAAGCCAACCAAGGATGGAGCCTTGCTGCCAGTCAAGCATCCATAGCCTCGACAAGGTTATCTCTGTAATTCCCCCAAACATAGATCTACTACTAGCCATGTGTCTATAGCCCCGGTAGAGATATTTGGATAGCCTAAAGAGTTGATTTTTTTATGATATTTCATTGATATCTCATTTCAACTTGCAGGAAATGAATCCCACTATTAGGTTGGGAATTACAGTGGTAGCAAAGGTAGTCTTTTAATTTTTCACTCAATGCAAATAACTGCTATCCCAAATTTTCAATAGAATGATTAAAAATGTGTGTTTGTAGCTCAACATAAACTAAATGATTCATGCTAACTAGAGTATAAAGAATTGAACAATTCCCAAACTATTCATAAGTAAAGGACTATCTCCAGTCAAGACACAGATTGAATTTCCAGAATTGAAGTTTTATTACCCTATTCACCTTCAAAAGTTGCCAACTATTGTAAAAACCAATGACGCAACACCCAAAAAAAACAAAACAAAACAAAACAAAAAAACTATTTACAAAAAAATAGCAAAACTAACATAAAAAAAAAATTATTTACAAACAACTATTACAAAACTATGACTAGAAATAATGCTTCAAAAACTACCCATTGACAGGCAATGGGATATCTTCACCAGTCAAGGATTTCAGTCTATAGGTGCTATCACCTAGAATTTTAGAAACTTGATACGAACCTATCCATAACTTGTCAAACTTGTCATGTTCACCTTTTCGTTTATGGGCTTTGTTCTAGTACAGGACCAAGTCAGATATTCTAAAGGTTTTTAATCTAGCCCTTTTGTCAAACCATTTTTTTACCACAAATTGATGTCTAGCAAAATGGTCTATAGCTCGAGTACGTTTTTCATCTAGATGCATTAATTGCAACAACCGAACTTCAGTTTAATCACCTAATCCAATGTATTCCTAGGCGAACTGCCAAGTATGGATCTTCAAATATATTGGAAATATAGGATCTACCCCATAAACTACTTGGTAAGGAGAATTCCCTGATGCAACTTTAATTCTAGTATGGTCTACCCAAAGGGCGAATTTCAGCAAAGAATGCCATTCTCTCAGATTCTTTTCAATCAATTTTTTAATTATATCAAACAGATTTTTATTTGATGATTATGCTAATCCATTTCCCTACAGATAATAGTTAGATGAAAATTTTAACGTTATACCATATTCGAATACCCAATTGGAAAACTTTAATGAAGAAAAAGCAGGGTCATTGTCACATACCATCGCGTATGGGACTCCAAACTTGGTAATGAGATTTTCTTCCAAAAATTTGATTACCACCTCTATGGTGCATTATTTTCTAGGACATGCTTATGTCCATCTGGTGCAGTAATCTATAGTAGTTAATATAAACCTATGGCCTGCAGATGATGGAGGATTTATAGTTCCAATGAAATCTAGTCCCCATTATGAAAAAGGAGGCATCTCCATCACCGGTTGTAATGGTTGAGCATTGAATCTTCCTTTGTCTGATGTAGTTTGACATGCATAGCAGTGTTTCACATGTTCATATGTATCTTTGAAAATCATTGGCCGATAATAACCAACTCACAGAATGAGGTGTGCAGTAGCTAAGGGTGCTCCAAGAGATGTTCCAAACTTATCATGCAATTCTTGCAACACTTTGTTCACTTTTATTATATTCAAACATCTTAAATAAATTCCTTCATGGTTTCTTTTGAATAGAGCTCCTCCTTTGATCATATAACTTTATGATTTTATCTTAAGAGCTCTTCTTTGATTTCTTTGCATATGATCAGGGCAAGTATGGCTAACCAGATAATGCCATATACTCAATACCAGTCTTCTTGATCTTTTACATCCAAGGTGTATTGTTGACTAGAGATTTGTGGATCTATTTCTACAATAGATTTGACCAAAGCTTGTCCCCGAACCAATTTCATGGGTATTATTTCTAGATCGAGCTCTTGCAAGATCATAACCCATTTGGCTCATTTTTCTCCAAGGTCACTTTGTGTTAATAAAATTTTGACTGTAGAATATGGAATGATAGCTTTGACTATACTCCAGAGCATATAATGTCTAAATTTTTGTACCGCTTTGACCAAAGCAAAGGCTTGTTTTTCAAAATTTGTGTATCTCAACTCCACTTCTTTAAATGGAGCACTCATTAAAGAAATTGGCTTTTCTTCTTTATTCTCGCCCTTCTATGTTAGTAATGTTGCACAAGTATGACCAAAAGAAAAAGAGTAAATATAAAAAGGTTTAACATAATCTGGACTTACCAGTACTGATGCTTCTGTAATTGTAGTCTTTATGTTTTCAAAGGCGATCTTAGCTTCACTTTTCCACTCTATTTTTGCATCTTTCTTCAATATATCATTGGCTGGTTTCACTATTTCAGAAAATCCAGTGATAAATTTTTAGACAAAATTGATCTTACCGAAATATGATTTCAATTATTTCTTACTTCTTAGGGGCTCTAGCTTGAGAAGTGCACTCACTCTATCTGGGTCTATAGAAATACCTCTTTTAGAAATAATGTGTCCCAGCAGTTTACCTTCAGTTACCCCAAAAATATATTTCTTAGGATTTAATGAAACTCTGTAAGTTTCACACTTCTGCAATATTTCTCTCAGATCTCTAAGATGATCTCTTCTATTCTTCGAAAATACTATGAGATCATCCATGTAAATAATAATGCATTTTCCTATCAACTTGTGAAAAGTATAGTCCATGGCCCTCTAAAATGTAGCTCCAGTGTTTATCAATCCAAATGGCATCCTTCTGTAAGCAAAAGTTCCCCACTTCGTGGTGAATGTTGTTTTCATCTGATCTTCCCTTGCTACCATTACTTGATTATATCCCAAGAATCCATCCAAAAATGACATCATCTATGAACCATTGACTATTTGTAGCACTTCTTCTAGTGAGGGTACTGGATAATTATCTTTCTCAAACACCTTGTTGAGATTCCAGAAATCAACACACAATCGTATATCTCCATTCTTCTTCCTTACAAGAACTAGGTTTTCCACCCAAGTAGAATGTCTGATAGGAAAAATTATTTTAGCTAATAAAAGTTTTTGGACCTCTTTTAATTAATGTCTCTAAAAGTGCATTTATTGGATGTTGTTTCTACTGAAAAGGCTTTGCATTAGGCTTTAATGGTATTGTATGTGTGATGATGGAAGTATCATAGATTTTTTGATCTTCATATGTTCATGCTATAACCTTCCAATAATCTTTAAGTGCCTAAGCGATATTTATTTTTTCTTCTTCAGTGCAAACCTTTTCTATGAGCACATTCTTAGGATCTTCTTTAGTATGCAAATTGTATAACTCAGATTGTTCCCCATCGCTTCAGGGAAAATATTTCTATCTAATTATCTGATCAATGTCAAATAATCATTCTAACTCAATTATCCCTTTCAAAATATTATTATCTTTGAATTGAGTTAGTTCTTCATCTTGATTATCGTCATTAGGACGATACATATCTTCAATTTTATTTTTTTTGAAGATACCGTAGTTAGTGATGAATTCCAGTATATGCCGGTCATCTTCGAACACCTACAAATTTGTAACATTATCTTGAACTTAATGTAATTGTACCAACTCGATTGTGAATCTCCTCAAATCTAAGGCATCTAAAGGTTCTATAGTACTGGCAATAGTAGCCAAAGCATCGGCCCTTTGATTAAATATTCTTGGAATTTGAGTGATGTTCAATGCATCAAAATATTCTATCTTGTCCCACACTCTATGTCGGTAATTGGACAATCACTTGTAGTGACAAATGTACTGCTTTTGAACTTGCTTAACTACTAATTTGGAGTCACCAAACACTTTGAGAATTTTGACTTTCTTCTTGATTGTGAGGATCAGGCCATGTATAAGGGCTTTTTATTCTGCCACTTTATTAGTACATTAAAATTGTAATCAATAAGCAAAAAGAAAATATTTACCTTAAGGGCTAATGAGTTCAACTCCAATTCCAATTCCTTGTTTCGATTTGGATCCATCAAATTTAAGAATCTGGGCTTGATCATCAAGAACTTGTAACTTACCATTCTTCAATATCATCGAATTAGCTTTTCGATCTATGTAACTTGAATTTTTTCTTTATTTATTTCTGGTTCAGACCTTTTGATCTTGTCATGTTCTGAATAGTATTGGTTTTTGATCCTCTGAATTATTTCTAGACACATCATGCAACTATCTTCTAAATGTGAAACATTATTGATGCAGCCATGGAAGGAGGGTCCTCAAAGAGAACAATTTGAACCATGCAACAAGTGTAACACAATAGAAGCAACATAAAATATGGAAGCAAATGCAGATGCAAATATTTTCATTAACAAAAATCTCAATTACATTCAGTTGGCAACATTCGGGCTTACAATGGGCGGGGGCCCTAGCTCGGTTGGCTAAGTATTTCCTGTTGCAGGTAGTTGGTCACGAGTTCTAGTCTCCCCCGTCCCGTGGTATTGGAGGGCGTGTCATGCCAGCGCCGCTGGTCACGTTAAAAAATTTACCAGGCGCGCTGCAGTTTATAGGGGGCCGTGCTATACAAACCCGATTTCTGCAGCCTAAAAAAAAAAAAACATTCGGGCTTACAAATTCAGCTCACAAGCCTGATATAACATGTTCTATATTACAACATTCCAATATGTTCCTATATGTGAGCTGAACTCTTACAATTCAAATAAATCTTAATCTACACCATCAACTACTAACTCCACTACCCTATTCTCATGATTGATTACAAGCTTTATAATATATATGTGATTCTGGAAACATCCACATTGGCCAAGCTCATCACATTAACCAAGGAAAGAAAATGTAACATGCGTATGAATAGGTCGGCCTCAAATTTGAATTACTCTATCAATAGGTGCATAGAATGAAGTGTGGACCTATAAGGAAGGTCAGTGACACTCCACGGAACACTTAGAATCACACCATCGAGATCCGCAAGTCACAAGGACGATCCACGAATGATCAAATTAACCAATAGGCTTGAAAACTATTCTGGTGTCAGTTCAAGAAACTACCATGAAATTCCAAAAGCGATAACTTGCTAGAAAAGGATCCAATCACCCCCAAATCTTGGAATAAGGAAAATTAACATTCCCATGATGTACACAAAGATCCGCAAGACCTAGTGAGCAAAGATGACAAGTCCACCAACATGAACTAAGCAAGAACAAAATAAGATCAAAACTAAAAGAGAATATTTTTGGTTGATGCAAGAATTCCAAGAACCAAGGATGCTCCTACATCATATATCTGGGGTTATTGAAAAGTGATTCCCTCACTTTGTTGGGGCTAAAGGAAAACCAAGTTGGTCTACCTCATCCTTAGAAATCCAAGAAGAATCCTCAACTGGTCTGTCTTTCCATTTCACAAGATATTCTTTGTACTATCTTCAACGAGTCTTCCTCCCATCTCTGACATCCAAAATCTCTTCAATCTCATCTGATTTTTGTTTAGGAAACTGGTGTTCCATTCCTACTTCACTATCTTCTTTGAATTCTACTTCATGGTACTAGTGTAGGTCTGCAATGTTGAATATAGGTGATATACCCATGCCATCCGGTAACTCTACTTCATATGCATTTCCTGAATCAAATTTCCTCAAAATCCTATAGGGTCCAAACTTCCTCATCTTCAACTTACTGTATGTTCCAACTAGAAATCTCTCCTTTATCAAATACACCATCACCTCATCTCCAACTTTGAACTCCTTATGTCTCCTCTTCTCATCTGCTTTCTCCTTATAGTTCTTGTTCACATCTTCCAACTACTGTTTCACTTGAGTATGTACTTTCTTCATATATTCTACAAATTCCTTTGCTTTTGCACTCTATTTACCTTCCATACTGATATCTCTCAATTCTAGTATACCTCTAGGATGAACTCCAGTAACAATTTCAAAAGGTGTCTTTCCAGTACTCCTGTTTACTAAATTATTGTAAGAAAATTCTACTTCTACAAGGACTAAACCCCAACTTCTAGTTTTCTCTCCAACCAAACATCTCAACAAGTTCCCTAAACTCTTATTCACTACCTCTATCTATCCATTAGTCTATGGGTGAAAAGTAGAACTAAAATTCAAATCTATCTTCAACTTCTTCCAAAGCGTTCTCCAAAAGTAACCAACAAATTTTGTATCCCTGTCTGAAACTATACTCCTAGGTAATCCATAAAATATGACCACTTCTCTGAAAAACAAGTCTGCTACATGCACTACATCTATTGTCTTCTTACAAGGTTTGCAATGTGTCATTTTAGAAAATCGATCAACCACCACAAATATAGAATCATTACCTCTCTATGTCTTCAACAAACCAAGTATGAAATCCATGTTGATATCCTCCCAAGATCTCTTCGGAACTTTCAAAGGTTTATACAATCCAACATTTTGACTACTCCCTTTTGCAACTTGAAAAACTCTACAACTCTACACAAATTTCCCAACATCGTTATGAATCTACGGCCAAAAGTAATTCTCACTTACCAGTGCTACTATCTTATCAACTCCAAAGTGTCTTGACATTCCTCCACTATGCTTCTCCTTCACCAAGTTATCCCTCATTGAACTCTGGGGTATACACAACTGATAACCTCTAAACAACATATCCTCTTGAATGAACTCATCCAACCACTAACTTCTATCCTCTGAAATAGGTTCTTTATAAGCTCTCCAATGTTCTGCAAAATCTGGGTCTTCCTCATACAAGTTTTTCAATTCATCAAAGCTTAATACTCCCACTCTCATCTTTTTCAGTAAATTCCTTCTCCTAATCAAAGAATCAACAACTCTATTTGAATTTCCACTCCTATGCTTCAAAACAAAAGTATAACTCTGCAGGAACTCCACCCATCTCATGTGTCTCTCATTCAACTTACCTTGATTATTCAAATATTGCAATGCTTGATGATTCGTATACAACACAAATTCCTTAGGAAACAAATAATGTAGCCACTTCTTCAAGGCTTGAACTATGGCATAAAATTCTTGATCATACACTAAATATCTCCTCCTAGCATCATTCAATTTCTCACTGAAATAAGCTACAGGTCTCCCTTCTTGACTCAACACTGCTCCAATTGCATTTCCACCGAAATCACAGTCTACTTGAAATACGTTATTGAAATATGGTAAATCCAACATAGGTAGCTTAGTCACCTTCTGCTTCAACAACTTAAAACTTTGGTCTGCTCCATACGTCAATCTAAAATCCTTCCTATCTCCTCTCATTGTTTTTGTCATAAGACTACAAATAGAACTGAAATTCCTAATGAACTTTCGATAGAAACTAGCTAATCCATGAAATGATCTTACCTCTCCAATGCTATCTGGTGTAGGTCACTCAATAATTGCTTTCACCTTCTCAGGATCCATCTTCAATCCATCCACAGAGATCACAAATCCTGGATATACCAACTACTCCTTCATGAAACTACACTTCTTAATGTTTATCAGCAACTGCTCCTCTCTTAACCTCTACAAAACTTGTCTGATATGCAACAAATTTTCTTCTCTACTCTTACTGAAAATCAAGATGTCATCCTAGTAAACAATCACAAACTTACCCAAAAATTTCTTCAATACCTCATTCATCAGCCTCATGAAAGTACTTGATGCATTTGTCAATCCAAAAGGAATCACCAACCACTCATAAAATCCTTCATTTGTCTTGAATGTTGTTTTCCACTCATCTCCTTCTCTGATTCTGATATGATGATATCCAATCTTCAAGTCTATCTTCGTAAAATATTTAGCTCCACTCAAGAAATCCATTATGTCATCCATCCAGGGCAAAGGAAATCTATACTTCACCGTGATCTTGTTTATGGCTTTAGAATCTATACACATTCTCCATTCTCCATCCTTCTTAGGTGCTAGCACAACAGGTACTGCACATGGACTTAAGCTTTCTCTTATCAAACCCTTCTTCAACAATTCTTGCACTTGTCTATTCAACTCTTCATTCTCTGTCGGTGTCATCTGGTGTGCTACTTTATTAGGAAAACTAGCTCCATGAATCAGATCCATGCAATGACTAATACTCCTCACAGGTGGTAATCCATCAGGTACATTATCCAAAATGATTTCCCCATACTCTGTCAGCAATTCCTTTATCTCTTCCATTTGTTCTTCTACATGCTTCAAATATTTAGTCTTCTTAGGTACCAAGGCATAGCATATGTTCTCATGTCTCAACCCATCCAGGAATCTCCTTCTATCAACCAAACAAACTCTAGTACTCGTACAAACCTCAAATGTAGGGACATCTTCCAAAGGCAACAAAATTTTCTTCATCCCATTAGCAACAATAGTATATATATTCTTCTTTCCATCATGAATAGCCTTTCTATCATACTACCAAGGTCTTCCCAAAAAACCATGGCATACATCCATAGGCATAATATCACACAAAACTTCATCATGATAATTTCCTATCTTCAATTTCACCAAACATTGTTCACTTACCAGTATCTTATGCTCATCCTGAATCCAAGCTATCTAATAGGGCTTCGGGTGTTTCAACCTTTCCAACCCCAATTTAGTCACCATCTCTTTAGAAACTAGGTTCTTAGAACTTCCACTATCAACAATCACCTTGCAACATTTACCAGCCACCTTGCATCTAGTCCGAAACAAATTCTTTCTCTGTAATGGTTCCTTTTCTACTTCACTTTGTAACAGTACCCTTCTATTCAACAAAAATTCTCCATCTTCTGGTTTATTAGATGATCCAGCATGATCTTCCTCAGCAAAGGTTGTTCTCCTATTGTTCTATGTCTTTCTTCTTGTCTCTCTCTGATTACATTCCAATGCTTTATGTCCTTCTCCACCACATTTAAAGCAAGTTCCCCTGAATACTCTTTTCTCCTTATCATCCTTTCTATAACCTTCATTCCGGTAACCACCATATCCTCCTCTTCTGTAAGAGTTTCCATCACCTCTATGATATGAATTATCATTCTTACTGACCTCTTTATCCTTATTATAATCTGCAAAATATCCTCTTCCTCCTCTAGCAAAAGTTCTTCCTCTTTGTCTCTGCTCATGTCTTTTATTCAACTTTTCTTCTGCTTTTAGGGCACACTGATATGCCTCGTCCACACTCTGCAACTTAATCAAACTAATCTCATCCTATATAGATGACCTCAAACCATTCACATATCTGGAAACTTGCTCAATATCATCCTCTGAATGTTCAAATCTAATATTCAACTTATAGAACTCCTTAGTATACTCTATCACACTTGAATCTTTCTGCTTCAAATTTTGCAACTTTTAGAACAAACTAATCTGATAGTCTACATGCATAAAATTTGTCTTCAACTTATTCACCATCTGATCCCATGACTTTATCTTCTCTTTTCCTCTTCTTTTCCTATCTATCTACAAATGTTCCCACCAAAGGGATGCATTTCCTCTCAACTTTGTACAAGAAAACTTCACCTTCTTATCTTCAATGGTACCCTCGAATTCAAAATACTTTTCCATCCTTATAATCCAATCAAACAATTCTTCTGTATCCAACTTACCATTATAATCTAGTGGATTGAAATGTGGTTTTGTATTCACTCTGGTTAGGGCTCTTATGAACCTCTCTTCTCCCTAATCAAGACCAGGTTGCTCTTCTCTTTCTCCTTCTTCCTATACTTCTACCTCTTCATCACTCACATCATCAACTAGTCGACCTCTTCTCTAGGACATTTCAACTACATCTAATCTGGCAGAAATTCCTCTCAACATCTCCATTAAAGCAGGGTCTGCATTTCCACACACTCCATTTCCTCTTCCATTTCTTATTCCTGCCATCTTCACACAAGTCCTCTATAGTTGCAGGTCGAATCCTCAATTCGCCACCCTACAAAAAAAAATTAACAGGACTTCGCAAACTCTGACAATCTCGCAAGGAACGAACCTCACTCTGATACCAATCTGACGCAACCACGGTAGGAGGGTCCTCAAGGATAAAAATTCAGACCGTGCAGCAAGAGTAACACAATAGAAACAACACAAAATATGGAAGAAAATGCATATGCAAATTTTTTCATTAACAAAAATCTCAATTACATTCGTCTGACAACATTTGGGCTTACAGATTCAGCTCACAAGCCTGATAGAACATGTTCTATATTACAACATTCCAATATGCTCCTATATGTGAGCCAAACTCTTACAATTCATATCAAACTTAATCTACTCCATCAACTACTAACTCCACTACCCTATTCTCATGATCGATTACAAGATTTATACTATATCCATGATTCTAGAAACAACTACGTTGGCCAAAGATCATCACATTAACCAAGGAAAGAAAATGTAAGGCGTGCATGAATAGGTTGACCTCAAATTTGAATTACTCTATCACCAAGTGCATAGAATGAAGTGTGGACCTATAAGCAAGGTCGGGGACACTCCACGAAACAATTAGAATCACACCATGGAGATTTGCAAGTCACAGGGACAATCCACGAATGATCAAATTAACCAATAGGCTTGAAAACTATTTCAGTGTTGGTTCAAGAAACTTCCATGAAATTCTAGAAGTGATAACTTCTTGGAAAAGGATCCAATCACGCCCAAATCTTGGAATAAGGAAAATGAACATGCCCACAATGTATACAAAGATCTGTAGGACATAGTGAGCAAAGATGACAAGTCCACCAACATGAACTAAGCAAGAACAAAATAAGAACAAAACTGAAAGAGAGAATTTTTGGTTGATGCAAGATTTCCAAGAACCAAGGATGCTCCTACATCAATTATGGAACCTACACCAATCCTACAACAATAAACTTTTCAATGAAATTTCAATTTTATCACTCTTTTGAGCTTCTGTAACAATCTTCTTTTAAAATTTGTCATAAGGACTATTTTCATCTTCAGAAGAATCACAATTTGATTCAATTAAAACATTTGTTCCAAGAGTTAGTTGATTAGGTTTTTTAGCATTATATGTAAATACTTCTTCAATTTTAACTCTAAAACTTCATATTTTATAAACTGATGGTTCTACATCAATATAAAGAACTTCATTTTTTTGATCATAATCAGTGATCATGTATTTCATACATGGTTCTCTTTCGATTCTAATTTGATAAGGAACTCCTTTCCATGGTAGACACATATGTGAGAAATTGGTGCCCATATATCCATTAAAAGTTTTAGACCAATCTATGCTCAATAACATACCATAAGTATTAGGTATCATGACAACTTGAATGTCTATATAATATTGAATCCTGGGCTCAGACATTATTTGCATGTGGATATTAGTTAACTCTCTAACTACATTTACTTCAGTTTTATCGATTTGAGTAACTTTCTTTAAATAACTTGCTAGAGTTAATCCTAGTGTCTGACATATGGACAACGACATCACATTAGTAGATGCTCCAAAGTCTACAAAGCAGTTATGGAGATTTTTACCAAATATTCCCAGCGTGAGTAAAAATGGAGGGGATTCCAATTTTCCTTTGTAAAAGGCCACTTGTGCATCCACCATAGGAATGATATTCTTGTCTTTTTCCTTAGCATGATTATCTTTCACATGAGTTACCTTAAATTTTCCTTCTTTTGGAAGATCTTCTAAATTATTTAAGAAATATTTCCTAATCACAAGTGTTTTGAGAAATTTTGATAAAGAAAGGCTAATCTTTACCTTTTTTATTTCTTCCACTAGATAATTAGTGTAGACACTAAAAATTGTCCTAAGCCTTTCACTTTTAAATTCTCCATCATCCCCCCTTTTGGCTTTGATAGTTAGATAATTCTTAAGTATTTAATTATTTTCTAAAGTCATATGTCTTCTATTAATTAAATAATTTTAATTATTTAATTAATTCATTCCTATCTTTATTTCTGGCTTGATTAATTAAATAAATTTTATTTATTTAATTACATCACTAATTAAGTCCTCTTCTTTCTAAAATTAAATAAATTCTTATTTATTTAATTTTTGTCCACTTTCCACTATAATTAAATAATTATTTTTAATTATTTAATTATTCATTAGCCTCTTCTCTCATAAATTAAATAAATTTTATTTATTTAATTTGGTCCACTCTCTTGAATTTTGAATTAAATCATTATTTAATTCAAAATAATTCCTTTTCTCACATTCTTCTATAATAAAATAATATCTTTAATTATTTAATTATTCATTTGCCACCTAAATTAAATAATTTTTATTATTTAATTTCTCCTATCACCTCTTTGTCTGTGCCAATCTTATCTTCCACATCAAATCTTATCTCTTGACATCTCATTCAATTTCATCCCTTGATTGAATTATCTCATAATTTAATCTCAACCCTTCATTTCTTGTCATTGCCCTAATTTTGACCTAAACCTAGTCCATACTACAACTTTCAATTTTGGCCATTGATTAAGACATCTTATTGACATTCAATCTCATTCGTCCGTTCAAAATGGTATTTTCTATAAAATGCCATTTTCCTCTCATTTTTAAGAAGAGGCATTGGATTTTAGACATTAGAGACATTAGATATTACACATTAGACATTGCAGCATTTGTCATCTTACTTCATTTAGTCTTGGCATATTTAGGCATTAGGCATTTAGACTTTGATCAAATCCTTCAAAGCTTGTTGTAGGACTTAGACTTTATTTATAGATTGCTCGCACGTCAAATCTAAGGGCAACACATCAACCAGCAAGCTAGAAGGTGTTACAAAAGTGAATCATGGAGGTCTCGGGGGTTTTCTAGTATAATCGTTCTTTTATTTACTTCCATTGTATTTTGTAATTACTTTGGGTTTATTTTATTGTCTTCCTTGATTTACTGCTAACATAATCTGAATTTTACCCTTAGTTACATTGGTGAACCTAACATATTTGGACAAATAAAGAGCAATTTTTGGAGTTGGTTTCTTCTTGTTGCAGGTCTTGTTTGCTTTTTGTTGCAGGTTTGGCATCATTGTGGATAAAGCCCTAGTTTCTAAAGATTGAACCATAACTTTCAAACGGCTATGTATTTTCTCACAAAATAAATTCTACAGATTTGGAACAATATTACACACTTTCATTCAAAATATCATAATTTTTGGATCTATTTCTAATTTTTTATAATTTTTTTTCTATTTTTCATGAAAAATTAATTTCGAGAGAAAATTATTGAATTTTTCATATATGTTTACATTTCTAGAAATCTCTCTAAATTTTAATAGGGGTTTGTTCTTTCTCTTTTAAATTTAGATGCGCAATTATTAGTCAAACAACAGATCTTTTAAAATTAGGGTTTCACAAATATTTACTTATATCTCACAAAAGGTTGTAGATCTGATCACAATTTTTTTTTTGCAGATTTGAGATGACATCATACAACTCCAATCCAAAAATCAGAATTTTTGGAGCCTTTTTGTATTTTTTATAATTTTTTTATGATGTTTCATAAGAAATTAATTTCAGGTGCAAAACAGAAATTTTTTCTGATTTCTTTACATTTTTGGAAACCTCTTGAGATTTTAGACAAGATTTGTTATCTTTATTTTTAATTTTACTATCAAAAATGTTTCCAAAAATCAGATTTGTCTTGACTAGTTAACCCTCTAATAGTAGTGATCAATTATCTTGTTAGTGTTTGTTGTTGGTTTTGTGCATGTGCAGAAAATAAACACTTCAAAGGACACATTGGATCAAGTGGAAAAAAATGATGCATCTAACTATTTTTGTAGATTGATAGTTAAAGACATATATTCAAACTACTGACATGTGGTTTTGTAGCTACATTTGTCGAAGATTTATCTCTCAAACCACTTGTTTGCATTTTTTAATTTAGGAACATTTCCTTTGGTGCTCTAAAATGATTTTTTTTTGCAAGTGTCTAATTGTGTTTGCAAAATGGTAGGTGAGTATGCTCTCACTTTGTGAAAACTCAGTGATCAGAAAATTAGACCCATTTTTATGTGTTTTTAACCCCATGACTTAGTATATCAGAGTATCCTCTCCCCTTGCGCTTTTGGGCGATCTTGGGTGCAAGAGAAATGGTTACTAACTCTAGAAATTGGGCCTGCCTGGGGATTTCATCACCCCAACGTGACTCAAATCGGCAACGGAGCTAAAGCCAAGCTACCCCCGACCGGTATATAAATGTGAATCTTAAGGGAAAACCTAAGATTACGAGTGCGGATGTGTCATACGAATAGAGTAGTACTCCCTTAAACCCTATTGAGCTTAACCTCTTCAGGCTGGAGTGCCACCTAATTGGTGATTAATCTCTTTCCCCATGTATGGCCACTCGAACGAGGGTCCCGAATTAAACACCTTTGTGTAGTAAGCCAAAAACCTTCTATTTGTTAGCGCAACACCGGTCGGTGTGAAGGCATCCACACTTTCGCAGTCTATAGTAGAGGTGATCAATCTGCCATGGGAGTTTCATGGGGGTTGGAAGCTTGGTTGGCCTGAGAATAGAGCGCACTGTAAGGGGGAGCCCATGCAGCCAAGCTTCTGAATTCACATGCTACTGATATGCGGTTGGGGAAACCCACGTGGAATCTAGCAAATATTGTCCTGGCCTAACCTAGGATTGTACTTGTCTTATGTGCGCTTGCTTACATTCAAAATATTGTGCTTGTCAAGTGCTTGCTGGATTAATCAAACATTATACACAACATTCACAAATCTGGACACAAACAATCGACCTTAGACAACTCAGACTTTTCAACTAAACATTAAAAAACAATCTCAGTCCTCATTTTGAACTTATGACACAAACCAACATCGGACTTTTTTTGACCCATTTCAAAACATGAACATTAAATCTTCCATGCACATGTCATCTTCATCACGAAACCCTTCTGAACCATTCATACAAAGAGACCAAAATGGACGAGTATATGTAGAAGACTTAGAAGCTGCAGCACAAAATCCCGATATAGTCTCCTTTGTAGAAAACTCAGTCTTACGTGACCCTCAAAGGTATCTAGCCATGCTTTTGGACCAAGGGGCTAAGTTACCACGAGGCTTTGACATAAATACTTTTTCCACCTCCATCTGTCTACCCTCACCATCAGCAGTCACTTAACACAAATCCTACCATTTATTCCCAACACACGTCTACTTATTACCCTTATCCTAACCTTGACAAGGGAAGTCAACTATCAACTAGTCCATTCCAAATCTTCACGTCATATTCTAACCCTTCACCTATCAATCCCATCCAAGTCTACATGCCTTATCAACCATCTACCAACTCATGTCAAGTCCCCACATCATCCCATATCAATCCAGTCCAAGTCTCCACGTCCTATTTTAGTCAACCTTACACTAATCCAATCCAAGACTCCATGGCATATCCGATCGAGGTCCCCATGTCACATCCTAATCCAGTCCAAGACTCCATGTCATATCCAATCCAAGTCTCCACGTCATACCCTTTCCCTTCACATACTAGTCCAATGCAAGTACCCATGTCATATCCTAGTCCTTCACATACTAGTCCAATCCAAGTCCCCACGTCCTATCCTAGTCTATCATTCATTAATCCTTTTCAAGTCACCCCCTCACAAGCCACATCTAGTCATGAAAATTATGTCATTACTCAAAGTCAAATCCCATTTAATAAACTTGAGGATACATGTCAAAATGAAAGCCCAAAGCATGACATTATAATGTCACCCTCATGTCAAGAACAAGGTAGTCCATCCCATGACCCTATTCCCGATTGTATCATCCACGGCAACCCCATCTTTGACCAAGACCCTACTATTGACCAAGAAGTCCAAATCCATGACAACCCCATCTTTGACCAAGACCCTACCATGGACCAAGAAATCCAAAACAATCCACTCCTTGACCTTTACGCCATTTATGACCAAACACTTGATGACTCTATTCAGGCCTCGACTATTGACACTTCCCACAATGAGACACTTGCCTTCATTGGACACATAGACGATATTCCTCCAGAACAAGAATCTTCCACTAGGGACATGCTTGCATATGATCAAGTTATAGCTAAAATCATTGGACTCTATGATACTAAACATAATGATGGCTGTGACATTGCCTTGAAAGCACCAATAGAATCATCTGAACCTGACATGTCACACGATCAGACCAAAGATATCAGTCAGGAATATGTCCAACATGACAATGAAGCTAAGACACTTTATCAACTAGGGTCATCTATCTTTGTCAGAGCAGGCTTTCTTGCAGACGAAAATATTGCAAGTGATAGTATCCACATACCTAATGATGGGTTAGCATCTTTCTTTCAAAACAACAAATACCCCATCGCAAATAGAATCTGTCAAAGCATGCAATATCAAGGCAAAGGACTAGGCATGCATGAGCAAGGCATTCTAGAACCAGTACAACTTCCAAAAAATTACAAACATCAAGGTCTTGGCTATTCCTCAATTAGTAAATCAAACGATGTCAGTGGCACCTCCTCGATACTAGGGGCAACTTTGTCAGATACAAATGTCAAAATGGAGTCCATGAGAAATCCTTGTCATAAGATTGCTGCCAACACCCCCTCCACCCACACCATGAACCATCATTCCATCATAAATAAACCTTCCCTTTGGAACAAACAAAAACAAAAGTCTTACAAGTCAAAAGATCAAAATCAAATGTCAAAGGCCATTGAATCAAACAAAAGGACAAGTGGACAAATGAAATTAAAATGGATCCCAAAGAAAGATGGATCAAACAAAGACACCAAGTCAAATACAAAAGTCAATCACAATGTGGATCCACAAGCAAAGAGGACTCCCACATACAACAAATGTCCACCTCCTTAAAAATGGTCATCAAGCAAGGCATATAAAACTGTTGGTTCCAAACACTATCCCTCCAAAATCCGTCTTCCACCATCCCAAGTTTGGAAAGTAAAAATTCATTCATCCAAACGTCTAAACAATCTTTCCATGTCTACCATCATTCGTCATAACCCTACATCTCGTCTAAAGTCCAATGATCCCACATCAAAAATCTGTCACATCTTGGAAGCAACTCTTTATTGCAAGGACTCTCATGGCACTCTATCGCGATGTGCGCATTTTGATAAGGCCAACTCTAGTATCATAAAGGATCACAATGACATCGATCAGTTGTATACAAGTGCTACGATCCTGATAAGACAACTCATTTAGAAAGGTCATTATTGGTATATCATGGCACCAGTCTCTACATCGACACCATTAGGGGATTCAGAACAGTCAGTGGTCATCTAAAGCATCCAGGCTATCCACAAAATCAGAAAAATCAAAAATACAAAAAAAATTGAATAATGTTAAACATCGTCAACCTAATGAAAACCTAGCAAACAGGCATCTTGGTGACACCAAAAAAATCAAAAAGTCAAGAAAATAGTAAAGAGAAAATTTTCATCCAATGGTGAAAACCTGGCAAACAGGCGCCCTGGATAAGTACCATGATGAAAACCTGGCAAACAAGCATCATGTGTAAAATAAATCATCTATATAGAATTTTATACTTGGGGGCAAGTCGTCTCATTTTCCCATGCCTTCCTCATGACATTGACGTCCATATAAGCCCTATCATTTCCACACATTTTTCCCACCTATCTTGGTCTTGACATAAAACTGGCACACATAAATCATGCTTTGGGAAAACTCTTGACATGTTTATCCTTCGGTCATACACGATTCATGAAACATCATGTCATTGACCATCATAGTCTTATTGTCCTTGTACGACATAGTCCTTGAAAATCATATGACAATTCCATTAGACTCATGTCTCCCGTCTTTTACCAAGGCCACCCCCTATTCTTTCATGCCTGTCACCTATCTTGGCTTTCCCTTGTCAAACGGTCTAAGGATAATCATCATCCCATCTAGTCCTAACCAAGTCATTCCAAATGCAACAAGTATAATCCATACAAGCACATTATCCAAAATATTACTTGACTGTGTTCCTAGCCCGGCTGTAGACCTCCATAATTTTGTCACATTATCGTCATTGTCCTCACGTTGTTTTGGGATGCGTCCTTCCCACGTCAAACAACGTTGTCATCACCTATCAATTGGTATTCAGCTTGACTAGGGGCACAATCATGTTTGTCCTTGGATTCTCATGTGTAGGAATCAGTCATATGCATTTGTCACGATCCTCTTAAAATGTTAAAATCCAAAAACATCGCAAAAAGTCCTGAAAAAAGACAAAAACATCACAAAAAGTCCTAAAAGACCAAAAATCAAATGTCCTGAAGAAAGACCAAAAACATCATAAAATGTCTTGAAGAAAGACCTAAAAATCATAAAACGTCCTGAAGAAAAACACAAAAACATCCAAATCAATGTCAAAATCCTAAAAATGGAGTCAAAGTCAGTCATGTCAGTCAATCCATGTCATTATCGAACTACGTTGTCTCTGCGCATTTGCTACGTAGGCAAGGCCATCAGTCGATGAGTCCCCAAGACATTAGGTCAGTCCTTTTAGGTTGGTCCAAATAAAATCATGGCATTTGTCACAATCGTCACATCAGTCAAATAAGTCAGACATAGTCAAACTTAGACACAAGACAGTCATTCGAAACGTCAATGTCAAAATTGGTCAAAATCAGACATCACGGTCCAATCAATCATATAGTCAACATCAATCAACTGCCAAAGCATATTAGTCAAAACAATGTCAGTCTCGTCACTCTTTGGTCCTCTTCAAGATGTGTCCTTCTTGGAGTTGGACCTCGTCAAAATTTTCTTTGCCTTTTCAGGATGTGTCCTTCCTAACAATAGGCCCCATCGAACCGTCAACACCGTCGAATTGGAAAAACTCTTAAACTGTCAAAACTGTTAAACCGACAAGAAATCAATCTTTGGCAAACAAACATTGGCAAACAAAATAAAATGGCTGTTAATCTTTCTAGTCTATCTTGTCTTATCTTTTGACTATCTTGGCTATTTTTTCTTATATTTTTACTGTCTTGTCTTTTTGGTCATGTTACTAGCTACCTCGAGGATGCCCCACGAAGGATTTAGAGGTGTGATGACGTCTCTTGGCCTATTTTATTTTTTGACTGCTGTCTGTGGATTGTCTTGACAAAAAGACTGGGGCAACTTGACCCTTAGTATGAGTTAGGACATTCCTTGTCTGTGACTGTTTGTTTTTCAAGTGGATGACCTTGCACACCTTGGTCTATGTCATATCATAGTGTTTGTTGTCCATTTGTGTCATTTTTACCGCCCAATGATGATTAAGAGCAATAAATCTAAAAGTCCTATGATAAAGTTTTGAAGGATTTGGTCTAGGAACTAACATTCATCTCCTTTTGTTTTGTCATCTTCTCTCGCTCATCTCATATAGGCATTGCATCCATATCATCATCCACATTTTTTGCACTAATATTTCTTTGTCTCTTTATATTCTAGTCTTCTCATCAATTTCGAGAGCACACCCATGATCTTGGAACCCGTCTGTCCTCTCGAGGGGGCATACCACTACCCTCCTCGTCATTCTTCCTCATCTTATTTTGCACTGGGGCATATTTTTGACTTATTTTCTTTGTCACAATGCGACATGCTACATTATGACAAAGAGGGGCAAAATGTAGACACTAAAAATTGTCCTAAGCCTTTCACTTCTAAATTCTCCATCATCCCCCCTTTTGGCTTTGATAATTAAATAATTCTTAATTATTTAATTATTTTCTAAAGTCATATGTCTTCTATTAATTAAATAATTTTAATTATTTAATTAATTCATTCCTATCTTTATTTCTGGCTTGATTAATTAAATAAATTTTATTTATTTAATTACGTCACTAATTAAGTCCTCTTCTTTCTAAAATTAAATAAATTCTTATTTATTTAATTTTTGTCCACTTTCCACTATAATTAAATAATTATTTTTAATTATTTAATTATTCATTAGCCTCTTCTCTCATAAATTAAATAAATTTTATTTATTTAATTTTGTCCACTCTCTTGAATTTTGAATTAAATCATTATTTAATTCAAAATAATTCCTTTTCTCACATTCTTCTATAATAAAATAATATCTTTAATTATTTAATTATTCATTTGCCACCTAAATTAAATAATTTTTATTATTTAATTTCTCCTATCACCGCTTTATCTGTGCCAATCTTATCTTCCACATCAAATCTTATCTCTTGACATCTCATTCAATTTCATCCCTTGATTGAATTATCTCATAATTCAATCTCAACCCTTCATTTCTTGTCATTGCCCTAATTTTGACCTAAACCTAGTCCATACTACAAATTTCAATTTTGGCCATTGATTAAGACATCTTATTGACATTCAATCTCATCCATCCGTTCAAAATGGTATTTTCTATAAAATGCCATTTTCCTCTCATTTTTAAGAAGAGGCATTGGATTTTAGACATTAGAGACACTAGATATTACACACTAGACATTGCAGCATTTGTCCTCTTACTTCATTTAGTCTTGGCATATTTAGGCATTAGGCATTTAGACTTTGATCAAATCCTTCAAAGCTTGGTGTAGGACTTAGACTTTATTTACAGATTGCTCGCACGTCAAATCTGAGGGCAACACATCAACCAGCAAGCTAGAAGGTGTTACAAAAGTGAATCATGGAGGTCTCAGTAGTTTTCTGGTATAATTGTTCTTTTATTTACTTCCATTGTATTTTGTAATTACTTTGGGTTTATTTTATTGTCTTCATTGATTTGCTAACCATTTAATTTAAATCTAAATTTTACCCTCAGTTACAATTAGTCAAATTGTTTTGGTTAGCGAAATCTACTTTTTCACTTCATGAAGCATTCGATGAATTATAATGAGAGGTTACCTTAGGTAACCCTAGATTATTGCTTGGCGAAATTGACGTAGTTAATGGTCTGTTGAATTTGTACTTCCACCATTGGTGTTACTTCTTAGGTTATAATTATGTCCTTTCTAATACTATTGAAAAGCATGAATTTCGTCTACTTCTTGAGGTTCATTTTCATCTTGATAAGGAAACGTATATGTTTCTAAAGTCATGGGTGAATTATCTCCTTCGTATTCATGAGTGAAACTTGTGACAATAGTAGGTGGCTTGACACGTTCATAAATTTCAAGAACTAAAGAGAAATCATATCCTATTGGAACCAACTCATTTCCTTTGGGAGGATGAGAGTCACACTGTTCATTATAATGTGTAGTGGCTGGAAAAATATTTGAAGCAATTTTAAACTGTAAACAATCTACTTCAGTGTGAGTGTTTGTATTATGAATTCTACACCAATTATTCATCGCAAGATCAACTAAATTCACTTTCGATGTGGATCTTTCATCAAAAGGATTAGTGTTAGCTAAAGGTATTGATACTCCTCTATTGATTGGTCATGTATTTCAAGGTCTAGGTGGTCTGGGAGTGTTATACACTCAATTTTATGAATTTTGGTTGTTATTTTTAGCATAAAAGTTTTGATTTCTCAATTGTGTAACCTCTGTGGTTAATCTTTTGAGTTTACCTATTATTTCTTTAATGTATTCCTTTTCCTCTGAAATTTTCACATTCTGATTTTCCTAAGTTTGAGAGAAGAAATAATTTTGGTTAGTATACAACTCTATAATAGCCAGACCAAGGTGAGGGACTAAAGCTTGACTATTTCTTGGTTGAAAAATGGTATTATGAGGAAATGTTCCATTCTGTACCACTGAAGAATAAACATTAGGAGTCATAGGGTGATTCAAAGGGACTCCATTTACACTTGGAATAGGATAATTATTCAATCCATTTATGTCATTTGTAGATGATCCTTTTTAAGGTGTTTCATTTCTAAGTTTACACTTATAGCTTCACCATAGGCTTCAAGTAGAGTAGTAGGAGGATTTTCCCTTCACTTTACAAACATAGCAATTAAAGGATCTACTGCTATATAATAAACTACAATAGTGGAAAAATTATCCACTACATAAGGTGCCTATAGCCTACAATAAGCCTTTTGAAATTTTTCATTAAAAATAGTTATAGTTTCTCCTTTGAACCTCTTGATTTGAGAAAATTGATGATATAACAAAGCAGGATCAATCAGTGTTCTAAATCTAGCCAAAAATTGACTTTCCAAATCTTGCCATGATTTGATAAAATTACAAGATAGGTTGATATACCATTGATAAAATTCATCACTTAAGGTGTACGGGAACAACCTACATACGACATCTTCATGTTGAATCCTCACTCTAAAACATGTGTCCTTAAAGATACTGATATGTTCCTCTGCATCTTTGTGAAGATAATATTTAGGACACAACTTATCAAGATTTTTTGGTAAATCATTGTATACGGAAAATTGAGTCAGTGACTCTACATTGAAGAAAGCCATCGCTATGGGGGGAGATGGTAGTGCTATAGTAGTCAGATTCTATGAACTCGCACTTACACTTCCATAATTTTGAGGTCTAGATGATGTTCGACCACTAAGTTCTACTAAAGTCACACGAGGATCACCAAACCAAGATCTAGTGACAATGTAAATCCAGTTTAAAACCTCATGAAACCAAAAGAACAACAATCAAGCCCTCCTTCTAGCACCAGTTCCTGTTGACAATGATGTTACTCGCAAGAACAATGTAGATAAAGTTCTCATAGGAAAACCACGAAGATTCTACCTTTCTTGAAAGATCTAGAACAAAGACAACCTCTAAAAGAGGGACCTGTTTAAAAGGAAAAGGTTGGCTCAGTTCAATACCAAGTCTCCAGTAGTCAAGTCTTGACTGTACTAGGCTCACTTCAAGGTATGATGCGATATTGCTATTAATCTCAAAAGGAATATGATTATTTCTAGTTTCATTAAGAATCATAAACATTCTACACAAGATTTCCAATTTAATCATAAAATAACATCCTGAAATCAAAAGATTTGAAATAATATTTCATGAACATACACAAATTTTGTTATCACTTAAGTAGATTTAGCTTTAAGCATTCAGCAATTTCACAAAAAATGAAATATTTTCAATAAATTTCCATCCATTCATCAATTTTTTAAAACATTTTCAAGAATTTAAACATCTATTCTAAAATAAAGCATAAAAAATTACTAAAAATTAAAATTTCTCATGGTTATTCTCCACGCATGCCCCAAAGAGTTAATCAAATCAAAGCAAACCACTTTATACTTCACTAGATTGCTTCATAGCTACATATAAAATGGTGCAAACTTTTAAAGAGAGGGGTTTTAGTTTGGACACCGAGTAGGTTCTACATGCGCCCTTAAACGGTGCAGCACACAATCTTGTTCGGCTAAACTAACAAAACTAGCTATAGAGATTCATGAGATAGGTAGTTATCAAAGTGGCTCTGATATTGATTAAATTCTACGTGCATACAAGTTTTTAGACCAGAATGATTAAGAAAACAGAAAAAAGAACAAAAATTAAAGAAGTTTTGGCTCTTCCGACATCCACAAGTTCTGAACTTAAAATAAAATAAAGTAGTAAATTGCCTTTTATAGGAACAAGGCCTCAAAAATTTCAAACTTAAAGTTTATCCAGAGAATCAAAAATAACAAATCAAAATGTAGCATGTGGCATAAGCCAACTATCTTCAGAATCTTCTAGACGAAGTCAAAGCTTTGATTTCCTCAGTAGCAACACTTTTCAATTTTGAACTCTAGTATGCAATACTCCACATAAATCAAGGTTATTAGCATCCTTTAGAATACTAGACAGGAAACATCCATCGGAACTGGGAACAACTTGCAAAAATCAATTGTAACAAAAATATTTTGTGATACTTCCAGTATACGATATCCGATACTTCCTTTCATCATTTAGGGCTTGAGCTCCGAAATCTTTTCTTCACTTCTCTTTATCTTATATTCTTGGAAAGCATTCAATATTTTATGCATATGCTCCTTCGAAATCCCTTGTATTGCTTTCCAAGTGAACTTGAGCCTAGTGTATTCTTCTGATATTTGGAGTATACTAGCATTCCTTTGTACTTTGTCTATTTCATATCTGGCTATAGTGTTCCTACACTGTATGATTTCTCTATCACATCTATCATAGATTCTTCTCCTTGCCTCACCCAATACTCAATCCATTCTTCAAATACATTCATTTTATAGAAAAATGCTACAATTGCATTCACTTGTTCTTGTGACATTAGTACTGGATTTTGGGGAAATTCAATTTATGCTTGACTAGATAGGGTTAATGACTTTATAAATTTTTCAAAGATAGCAACATGTTCTTTCAACTCTCTTTTCTTCTTTTTATTCTTCTACACCCTAGCAACCGTTTCATCTAAATTTATCTTTATTTCTTCTAGCTCTTGTCTCCAAGATGAGTGTCCAAGATTGATACTTGTTATCTTATACTCCTTAGGCATTATCTCATGTCTATTTTTGTCAGCTATTAGAGTAGCTATATGGATGATTCTATCTCCATCTGCATTTTTCTGTAAGACATGTTTCGCTTTAGATTTGCACCTAGGCTTAGGAGTATCTACTTCTTGTATAAAATTGTTAAGATCCAAAGGCACTACTTCTACTTCCATTGGAGAAGCCAATTCCCTGATCAACCAATCAAGTGCATCCTCATTGTGCTCTACCTCAGTAACATTTCTTTGTTCCTGGTTTCCACTTGATTCAGGAACTTCTTCTCTTACTTCTTAAATTTTATTTGTTGAATCCTCTAAAATAGGAATCTCTTCAACAATTTCTAGCATAGATTCTAGATTACTGGGATTTGGCACGGTCTCCTCTGTTTGAAGACTTATATTTTTCCTTTCTATCTAGATGTTCAACATCAATTCCTTGGACATCACTTTACTTGTATCCTGCTACATTAGGATACTCTTCATTTTCCACTTTATCACCTGAAACCTGTGTAGCTTCTTCATTTTCAACTTCAACTCGGTCTTCCTCTGATTTTTCAAAGACCTGTGGTTGTTCATTATCATTTGGATTGTTCCTAAGTGAAGATTCAAAATCAAAGGTATCTTCAACAATTGTTCCATCAATAGGATCCTTCCTTGCAGTGTCCCCTGTTTCCATCTCAAGAACATCAGAGTTCCCAACTTATGAAGCAAGTGTTCCTTGTATGAATTCCTCTTCTTCAATATTTATAGGAGTGAACCCTATGTCTGGGATTTCTTTTATCATTCACTGTACCATGGGTATCATTCAAAATCAATGGTATCTTCAACAATTGTTTCATCAATAGGATCCTTCCTTGCAGTGTCCCATGTTTCCATCTCAAGAACATCAGAGTTCCCAACTTATGAAGCAAGTTTTCCTTGTATGAATTCCTCTTCTTCAATATTTATAGGAGTGGACCCTATGTCTGGGATTTATTTTATCAATTTAACTTTGCTAGACTTGACATATTTTTGCTTATCAGTTGGCTTTAGTGAAACTCCTTGACTTGAAGCGTCAGGGGTTTTCTCTTCAATTCTTATGCCAATAGTTGTCCTACTAGTCTTCCTCTTCTTCTTAGCAGGTTCCCCACTCTCAAATGCACTTTTATTTCTTTTTTTCTTCTTTTATCTTGTGAGTAAGTGAGTTCAATTACTTTTTCTCTTAAACTTTACAAAAATCATTTATCCAATGTTGAGTATTTAACAAAACTGGTGCAAAGAATTCTTCAATTGATGCCATTTCTTCACAATTATAGTCTGGGTCTAGGATAGGTTCATCATACACCCTATCTTCATTGTAATTTTTAGTCAACACTTGACCATCATCTTTTTCCAACTAATATAGGATGTCATGAAGCATAAGAACCCGATCATATTTTAGTGACAATCTTTCATATTTTATTTTCCTTACTATGTGCTCATCTTCACAATTTAGCCAATAATCCTCTAGATGCTAGAAATGAGAACAATAACTAGCTATGTTCTTGGAAATATTCCCTTCAGTATCATAATACATCCTTTGGAGTGGTGAATAATCAAAATTATATGTTCTCAATTCTTCTTCACACAAGTCAGCTATCCTAATTGTGTTGCATTTATAATTCCCTATCACAATAGGAAATATGAAAGAAGCCTTCTTATGAGTGATTCTATAAAGAGCTTGAGACGGCTTTAAAAATCTCTCCAATTCTAGTAACACAATTTTGTCTGTAAGATACCTAGGCAGCAGAAAGGATGTCCATCAAACTCTTCCATCCTAATATAGGAATAAGTGGGGAACTGAATGTACCAGCCTCCCACTGGTCTAATCACACTTTGTGCTTCCAAGGACAATATTTTGGTTTTGTCACCTTCCATCGTTCTAACCAGCTTCAAGGAAAACACATCATTAACTTTCCTATAATGCTCTTTGTATCTGTGGATAGTGATTTGAGGTAAATGATCATATATTAAGCTATTTCCCACTTCTTTGCCCAAAGTTCCAAACTTTTTTCAACCCTTGTTTACTTGCCCTAATGGCACAAGAATAAATCACATATGAAGACATATAAGAACTTTTGGTTTTTGGAAATTCCTTTATATTTTCATGCAATCTACCACTTATAAACTTTCTCCAATGCATTTTCACGGGACTTTCCATCAGTATGGATATTATTACAAACATCTAGGGTTCAAATTTATTGGCATCTCGCAACCTAGCTATCCTACTCAACATAGTTATAACATCTTGAACATCTTGGTTGAACATAGACCTTAGAATTACTTTGGTCTATTTTGTAATATGCTCTTGGCACCATTGGGTACTCATAATTTCTCTATTGCACTCCTCGGCATTCTGATAAGTTTTGGAATTTTACCTCATATCAATGTTGTACATCTAAGTGAATATAGGCAGCCCAAATGTGTATGTAATTCCTTTCTCGGAGAGATATACATAAATTCTCCCCTCAATAATTCTTTTGTTTGGGTCATAGTGATTTATACATTCCATGACCAATTTAGGGGCCTCCATTGCTAACGGAAACCCTCCTGCTAAAAATAACCCATTTTCTATAACATTTCTGGCACATTCAAAAGCATTTTCTTGTTGTACCCAAGTGTGAATTTCAACATCAGAAGACCACCCCAAATGAGTATCTGTAACTACCACACCAATTGTTATGGATTTTGAGCTACATTTAAATTCATCTTCTATCTTCGCTTCAGAAGTACTCATTTCTGCGGGTGTGTTTTGCATTTTCAAATGTGTGTCTTGTGTATGAGTTAGGGTTAAATTTAACCAAATTTTCCTATAAATTTATAAAACTTGTAATTCACCTTTCGGTTAAATTCAAATAAAAAACAATCAGCATTTCAATTTTCAAAGGGAAATACCATTTTTGAGATCTTCATTCATTAAAATTATTAACAGAATTTTGGTTATTTGAAACATACCTAGTTCTAGTCGATAATGACAATCTCTTTAGAATAAAGCTCCAAAACCCTTGGCAATTGTGTTCTTAGTTTCTCGAAATTTACCTTTCCTTGCGTGCTAATATTATTTTAGTTCAATGTCCTTTGCAAATTTGCAGCATGACATGAACTGCAGTGTTATAAAATCAATTACATGCTTGAGGTGATGCCAAGTACATGAGTAGTTTTCCACCTTCATCAATTACCTATTATAATACATTAATTTATCAAATAAAGGTGTAATCATTATGAATTAGGGTTCAAATTACAAATGCCTAAGTTTCTACGTGGGCTCGCGACTAGAGGAGAAAGACAGTGCGAAGATATTACGTGGCACTCTAGTGTCACTTTTATTTTAGCAAGGAAAAAGCCTTTAAAATATGTGATCAATTGTGATCACCCGGGATTAAAGTTCTGAGGTACTAAATTTTGTAAAGAATACTAGAAGCAGGTGCACTTACCTCCAAGCTTTTAAAGAAAACCGTAAGAAGAAGAGATTGAAAGAAACCCATTTCAAGAGATAAAAATAATCAAAACATTTCATAAAAAGGACCTCTGGTTTTGGGTTCCAACTAAAAGACAACAAAGCAGCAACAATCAAACTTCGATAAAAAAAGGATCATCGAGATCAAAAGCTTTTTTGGCTGATGACTTACCGGGCGGGACTAGGATCAACTGAAGATACAACTTTCCTTGATATGACCGCAACAACTCTAGGATTCTGATTTCTGGTAAAATATTAAAACTTCATGAAAAGACCGAAACACCAAATCCGGGAAAGAATAAGGATTATAAAAAAGACCAGGTAGACTAATAAAATGAAACCTTTACCAACCAGACCCAGTAAAAGCAAGCGAAGGTGAAGGAAAGAAAAAAAGGGATCCACATTTTGTCCAAGGGGTAAAATGGGAGTGTTGTGAACCACACAACACTATCCCTTAAGGGAAAAGGTTAAACCTAAGGAAAAACCAAAATAAAAAGAAAAATAGAGAGTTTCCCCACCTTGATTGCCAGGCTGGTCAGTATCTGAAAATACTTTAATACGAGGGCTAATTTTTGTTCATGCAAAAGTAACCCATTATTGTGGGTTCACCCCTCAAAGTCTAAGAGTAGAATTTTGGTGATCTTTGTGTCTTTAGTGTCAATAATTATTGAATAAAATATCTCATACATCTAGATATAATTAATATATAGTGGATGCAAATAGTTAGTTGAAGACTACAACTAAGATATTTGCTAGTAAAAAATTGTACAAAGATGTAAAGGGTAGCTAGGATACAACATCTATGGGTAGGGAGTTGTTAGTAGTCAAGTTATTGTCATAAATATGGTAAATCATTAGACAACATGCTTCCCAGTAATGAACATACCTATTGTTGGGTGGGGTTCATCGATAGCTATTAAATCTTATACACCATAAAGCTATCACAAGCAATAGAAAGCACTTGTATACAAAGTGGAGCCGAGAAAAATAAAATGAATGGTCTTGCATTGCTTGGTAGATGCAAAAGGGAAATAGGGTTCAACCTTTTGGGAGATGGAATTGGACCTATTTCACACTTTAATTCATTAGGAAACTAGATCCCTCAACCAAGTGAATTGATTGAGGAATGGCTAGTGGATTCCTTGGATAATTAAACATAGGTTCACCATTAAATGAAGCTTCAAAAGGTAGAAATGAAAACACTTATGCAAACTCAATAAGAAACCTAGAAAATTGAAAGCTTAGAATAAGCCGATAGCGAATGATAACAAAAATTACACGGAGGATAGAAATTGTCAAATAAGGTCTACAAACTTCTGAAAATGCATTTGTTTAAAGGTATCACTGGGACTAATATGCCGGGTTGGGCCTATGAGTCTTGCCTACAGGGAGTTTTGGGTAGAATTTGGAATCTTTGATGATTGATCAAGCTTCGGTAAAGATGGAAAAAATGGGTATACTATGACTAATATGTTGGGTTGGGTGTATGAATGGGGTAATGCGGGATCATCATGAAAAATAGGCCCTTAAGTGAAAACTCAAAAAATCAAAGTTAGGAAACTTGGCATTAAAATTTTGAATAGAAGTTGTCTATATTATTTCAAAATATGTAAGAATAGAATGCGTAGCAAATTGAATGTAGTTTCTAAACTACTAGGTTTATTTTATTTATTTTTAAATCTATTTGATGAAAATTTGAAATTTCTAAGCAGTAGTACTTAAATTTTTAGGAAAAAATAAGAAGTATGTATCTGTCTGACCACCCTAACCACAATAAAATGATAATTATTTTTTATAATATCTTAGATATAAGTAGAGGTCTCATGTCCAAATGTGATGCATATTTTTTTGTAATTTTTCCAAGTAAATAATTAATTATGATTTTTTATTACAACTTTTAAAAATATAAAAACTCCTTATGTCACGACCACCTTAACTTGGTCAAAACTTTATGAAATTCAATTTTTTTAATCCTATAGTATTTGAAGCATAGAATGTGATGCATGTTTTAGGTTCATAAATGTGATATTGTTTGAGAAGCTATAGATGTTTTCAATCAACTATCAATCAAGACTTTAGTCATAATTCAAATAGAAAATGAATAATATTTATTTATTAAATTCAAAGTAAAGAAGCATAATTTTATTGGTGGAAGAGTTGAGAATCTTCTTTAAAAAACCCTTTTGTCTCATAATTTTTAATTTGAAAATTCATCGACCACATACCCTACACATACCCATCCATATAAAGCCACTTTTTTTGGCCCATCACATGATCCTGCCTTGCAGGTCCTATTGTTAGGGTTTGATTGTTGTTCATTTTGTAGCCTCTAGTGATCTTCTATAGCTTCCTTCATGTCCAATCTTCATTTTTGAAAGTCTAAATTCTAGCTTGTAGATGAGTTTCTGTGAAGATGACAACTTCTTGACAATGTTGAAAACTTTTGCAACTTTTCCTTCAAAGGATCTTCAAGCTTCAATTCACCTAGATCTACAAACACACATCGAGAGAGATTTTTTTTTTTGTTAGGGAATAGGGGTTTTCTTGGTAAAACCCTATTTTGGTAATTAAACCTTGAAATGAAATAGAAAAGCCATGAAGTAATAATAAATGAACAAATACAATCTTGCAACTCACCAAACCCTTGAAATGAAGGTCACAAACTTATTTGAAATGGATTTAATGGATGTGGATCGTGACTCTTGATTGGATGCTTCAAAAATTTACTTGCAAGATTTCCTAGCAAATAAACCAGTGCTTCATCAATTGGGAAAATGGAGTCAAGTATACAACAACCTATAATATATTAGCCATTTAATTTAGACATTGATAGGCTATTGTTATAATACTTTTTAGTATTCAATTCATTGCATCTAGAACATTACTTCTTACCAAATTTTGCACCATTCACTCACAAACTTGTGACTTTATTTAAGCATTTAACTAAATCTTTGAAGTGAAGCAAAAAAAAAACACACATCCAATTAAAACAACTAGAGACAAACAAAAAGATCATTGATCATTTTCATTTATAATCTACAAGCGAATTGCATAGGAGAGTACATGCTCGAGAATTAAGATTTTCTACTATATTTGTGACTTCTATAAAACTAATTTAAGATTATTACATACATGACCCATAACCAAGACAATTTACTATTCTATTCACTGATATTTTCTACCGTATGCTTATGAACTTAGCTTCTACCTAGACCATTATGAAACTAAAAAAATGAACCCTTTGCAATGAGCCCTAAAATCCCTTTTATAGATCAAGGGAGCAACAAGCATCCGACTCAATTGCAATTAAATTTAATATGCATTTCATTTCAAAACAAATTTCAACTTCATTTCAGAGATTCCCCAAATAGTTGTGTGTAATCATTTACCAAACAGGGGAAACAAAATTTACAACATTTGTCTTAGAAAAATGATTAGATGCCGTCAAAATCACCATTAGGTGTTAATGAGCCTTTACATTCCACATCCATGTCGAGCCAATTTTATTTTTTATCATGTCATCAAAAAACCAACCAAGCCAATACAACCACCACAAAACTATACGAAAGCACCATTATTACCAAACAACAAAACCATAAACTAGACAGCAGATGCAATTCCATTCAACCAAAACCAAAACCAGAATACACACACCCACTTCGTGTCCTTGTGGAGGTTGGAGAAGCCACTAATTCTTCTTCATTAGCATCCTTTCCAGTAGCAGAGTAAGTATGCCCACTTGGTGTCTTCACTAAAATTGGGGCAACCGCTATTACTTCATCATCTGAGCTTTCCAATTCCATCAGGGCCATAAGATACTAGCGGTAACCAAAATCAGTCTTAGTCATGTTGTCTAAAGGATCATCTGAGATCTCAATAGGAGACTCGTGTCATCCTAAAGAAGCTTTACCATACATAATCCTCCTAGTTTCCCTCACGGGCTTAGCAGGCTACTTCTCCTCAGCTTCTATTATATCTCTAGTTACAACTCGACTCCTCAACCAATAATTGCTCCTCACATCAACTTGCATAGGCTTCTTGCCATGGGCTTTCTTACCTCCTTCCTCTAGAGTTGCAGCAACTCTTGGTGTGCTTTGTTCATTCCCTAGAACATAATAGTATAGTCCCTACAAGTTGAGTCATGGAGACCTCCGCATTGGTGATGTAGAAGCAATAGACTTACTCATCTTCTCTGCATATAAAACCTCACAAATGCAAATTGGAACAATTCCCACTCTCCTCACGTACTTAGAAATTTTATCTTCTGATTGCAATGGTGAAAATAAATTCAATCAACCTCTCATATTTATCAAGAAAATTGGGTGTGCTAATCATCATTGCTCAATGAAAACCAACATGAGGGAGTAGATAATCAACCAAAAGCACTCACATCACAACCATTAATTGCCTAGGTGCATAAAAATTTGTGTATCATCCTCAATGATTATAGGAGGTTAATCATTCACATGCACCAGGATCAAGTTGATTACTCCTACAGACCTTATGCCATTAATGCTTGCTCGCGCAAAGAAAAATGACTATTACCATCACATTTATGGGTTTGAATTATGGTCCTTGATTTTTTGATGAGGTGGTAAATCGAACGGCTCAGATTGAGTCAATCAGGTTTGAATTCCCGACACCATCGCTTGCCAATTCCTAGCCAATGATGTTCATCTAGCTAGGTGCCAACACACCCATCTGCAAGCTCCACCATTCCTTCCTCCAAGCGATTGAGGAATCTACATGTCACTCAATCACACACCTTGCAAGTTTCTAGCTAGCATTATTCACTACAAAAAATAGGCAATCAGCACCTAAAATAGCACCAAAATTGAGTGCATTTGAGTTCATGAATTGGACACTTCTGCTAGTGCAAAACTCGATGCCAAATTGCATGTTCTCTTCGGCACCATTTTTTCCATCAGATTTTGCACCAAATTTAACATAGGATTTTGCATCAAAAAAGTAGTGCAAGCAATAGAGCCGAGAAGGGCGACCAATTTAACGTCAGAAATAACACCTAAATTAGGACCTAATTTGGCTTCCAGTTTTGCTTCCATGTCTACTCCCATTTTTTCTTCTAGTTTTGCTCACAGTTGGGCTTCTGGTATGGCATTGAAAATAGCTTCTTTTTTGGCTTCCTAATTGATGCCAAGTTTTGCTTCCATTATGACGTCCTTTGTTGCTTCCAATTCTACTTCCATTATGACATCCTTTGTTGCTTTCAGTTTGGCTTCCGATTTTACTTCTGGTTTTGCTTCTTGTGTTGCTTCCAAGTTTGCTTCTAGTTTTGCTTCCAGTTTTGCTTCCAAGTTTGCTTCTAGTTTTACTTCCAATTTTACTTCCAGTTTTGCTTCCAGTTTTGCTTCCAATTTTGCTTCCAGTTTTTCTTTCAATTTTGCTTCCAATTTTTCTTTTGATATAACGTTGCTTGTTGCATCTAGCTTTGCTTCCATTTTTGTGTTTTTTGTCGCTTCTAATATGGCTTCTATTAATGCATCTTTTGTTGCTTCTAAAATTACTTCCATTATTACTTCTTTGTTTGCTACGTGAATTGCTTCTATTTTTTCTACCTAGGTAATGCCAAGTTTTGCTTCCAAGATTGCTTCTAGTTTGGCTTCCATTGTTGCTTCCTTTTTTTCTTCTAAAAATGCTTCTTATTTCGCTTCCATTTATTAATTTAATATGTTTTATTTCAATTTAATTAGTTAAATATATCATGCCTCTTAAATAACTCATATAATTATAGAGTAAGTCATATTGCATTTGAAGTAACTCCTTAAATCTATTGGCAGAGGTGAGTTCTAGTTCAATTTACTCATAAAGAATTTCCAACAAAAATTTGTAATGGAGCAAGAAAGGAGGAGGTGATCAGTTGATTCTTCATTGTCTTTACAAAGAGGGAATCTACTAGGACCTTGAACCCCTACCAATTTCAGCCTATCCTCTATAAGGATATTCCTTTGCAAATCCAACCATGTGAAAACTCCAGCCTTAGGGAGGCAAGATTTGTTCCAAAAAAGGTGAGTGGGCCAATATTTCTTTCTAACCAGCCCATCTTTCACCTTATAGCCTAGCTTAACCTAATACTTCCCAATTTTTTAGTAGCTCCATCTTATTCTATCCTCTTTGTGATACAACTCACAGACCTGTTTGACAAAATACTCTCTAACTCACTGATCTATGCTCCATCCACCTAAAGACCCCCGAAGCATTTGAAATATTTTATAGGATAAAATTTATAAAGAATTTTTAGGGAAATGGACATCCATACAAATTAACAACATCATTATACTTATTAAATCTCCAACAAAATAAAATCTACAACAATATCTAGTATATATAAAATAACAATATAATTATTATAACATGATCACTATCTATAATTAAAACAAGTGATTTAAATTGATGAGAGATTCAAAATACTTTCATTTTATGTTTAAAAGACTTGTTATTTTTATTAATTGACATGACTGGCGGTAGATTATAGATTAACATATTTACTCATTTTTCTTTATGTTTAGCTAAATTAGTGGATATATTTGAAGTAATGTTTTATGTTAGATGTGTTACTTTATGATGATATTAATGAGATAATTATGTTGCATTGATCTTTTACTACCATAATTGTTATCCTCTTTCTAAGAGTTTTGAACAGGGTATTTTAAACATTGATGATGTGGTTAAACTCTCTTTTTAATCAAGGGAAATAATCATGCCATTTGATGGGCCCAACTTGATGATGAGTCACTCAAGTCCAACTCAACTTCTTTGTAGTCAGTTATAGAACTTCTACTTCTAGCACCAATCTAGCATATTTCTCTATGTCCTGCTTTATTCCTTTTTTAGTTTTTCTTTAGTTTTGTTTTAATCTTTAGTTAGATGTCTTAAATCTTGGAAGCTAATCACCATGTTGTAAATTCAATAAGGATATGTTATAAATATCCATGTTTTGGTTTTAAATAGGAGTTAGATAATTTTCAATCATATTTTTGTAATCAATGGCAATACTTTGTTCTATGTCCCACTTTGATCAAATTGAATGAAAACAAGAAGTTAACTCAATCACTGTGTTAAGGGATCTTACCTAAGGAAGAGCAGGGCCCACTCAACCAAAGGGATCGATCTTGTGTTGGTATTTTACTAAGTTATGCTTTTTTTGTTTATTGATATTAAATATGAAGTGTTAGATGTTAATTCTGGAATGATAAGTTCTTGAATCATTTTCAGTTATTGAATGATAAATTTGGATAGTTACTTCTATTTGAATCACTTTTAAATTTAGTTTATCATGGTTAGATTAAGTGGTTAGAATCATTATAAGATTTATTATATTAATCAGATTTAGATGTTCAAAATAATTAAGTTTGGAAATTATTTGTTGAGTTTAATTAGAAGCAATGATGGAGACTTATGAAAAGATGGAATTGAAGTTAGTTGAAAATTTGTTCATGGAAATTAGTGTTTATGTTTTCTAGATTAATTTTCATTTTCTTGTAATTCAATTATGTTCTTAAAATAGTATTTAATTTCCAGGAATCTTAAGATAGATTTATTTTAAAGCAAAATAGAATAAATTTGGGTTTAATATTTTAAATTAAGAATTAAAGTAGATGTTAGTCTTCTCCATGAATCGGTCTCAATCAAGTCCAATGAAGATAGAAATAAGTCAAAAAAACTTTAGTTTAGGAAATAAGATAGAATTAATCCTTAGGAATTAGTCGATGTATTTCAGCTCCTGAGAGCTCTTGAAGAACTCTTGAAAGCTCTTGAAAGCTCCTGAAGGAGCTAAATCAATACCTAAAGTCACTATTTACAGTGAAAAACCCCCCAAAAATCTGTGACAACCATCCTTATCACATATAGCTCTGAGACACACCTAGTTCAATAAATAATTGACTAAATGATGCAAGTTGTGACATCAACGACCTTTCCCATCACAAATATCTATAATTTAATTGAATTTGACAACATCCATCTTGAGCAGTAAATTAAAATCATCATACATAATAAATATCCATCCAAAAATCATCGACCACTTTCAATATATATGAATTGACAAGTCAATACTGATAAGATCATCATCATATATAACTAAAACAAGTGAAAGTCAAATATTCTAGTAGATCAATAACATGTCAAAATCATACATGTCCAATAGTCGACATAAGTCAAAATGATACATGTACAAATGATAAATTATGTAACTCAAAATGATACAAGTCAAGATGATACATATCCAAATGATATAAGTCAAAATGATACATGTCAAAATGATACAACTCAATAATATTGTATTACAGGCCGTGAAAATGATACATATGATAGTAACCATGAAAAGAGGAATCATAACGATATATCAACAATGATCCATGATGCAGTCTATATGATCATGAATGTCACTGGCTACTACCAGCAATTGCCTCATCATCATCATCGCCATCGTGATCATCATCATCATCATCATTGCCATCGTCATCATCATCGTCATCAGCCTCAGTGTCTTCTATATCTGCGTCATCATCATCCTCTGCCATGTGAACTATACCAAAACCAACATATTCTAGATCTATATCATGAGGATCATCTTGATCTTTTGGAAGACCCGTGTTCTGCAAAAAAAAAAACATTTAAAATGAAAAGTTATTATTTATTTCATGCAATAATTTATTTTTCGGTTATATATCTAATATTACAACATATGAAATGAAACCATAATCATATTACATTATATCAAAGTGCACATAACATAATAAAATTTCAAAAAAGTTGCAGCTAATATGTCATTCCAATTATATAAAACATGCAACAATTCTAATAAACATTAGTAAAGATCATAAAAAATTTGTTATATAATTTAACTATCAACTGTAAATTCTATTACATAACCTTAAGTGCCAACCCTATGCATTTTGTTCTATATATGATTATGTTTGCCTAAAAGATCCTTTGAGAGTTAACTAGTCTATATATCTTCTTATCCTATATTTCAAAAATGGATATTTTTTTGGGACACTTTGGCACTGTAATATGTTTAAGAGGTTCTTTGAGAATTAACTAGTCTATATGTCCCTATATTTTAGAGTCAATATTGAAAGTCAAATTTTATTATGATTTTAACTAGAGATTAGATCAAGGATATTGAGCTTTTAAGATATGTTCTTTCTAGTTGAACATATAGGGATGTATGTAAATCCTCAAATTTGTGCAATGATACTCAAATATTAGTGTTTCTATTTGCATGAGATAAGTAAATCAATGGGGTAATCATACCAAACACTCGAGTATATAGTAACAGGCCTAGTGGTAGGTACAATGATATGCCTTGAAATTGCATTTGTAGAGATTCCATACCTATTGAATGAAGAAACCCATTAGCCATGGATGAGATACATAAAGGTACTTTTCACATTGCTAGACACACCTAATGTGAAAGTAACAACCTTGCTACATAGAAAACCAACACTCCCTCTTAGTAGGGAGTTACTTTGGATAGAGCTACCTCCTCCATGATCTATGTCTATAGTTGCTACTACTCTCTTTGAACTAGAGCAACCTGCTTCCTCTGAATCTGGAAATTTGACCTCATCTATGTTGTGGCTACCTACTAAAGCTCTACTGAAGTCATCTGAGTATCCCAACTCTTCCAACTGGGTCCATTCCCACCAAGTGGGTTTGCTAAGGCAGTCCTCCTACCACCTAAAAAATGCTTCATAACTAGATCTATTTCCCTCTCGACGAAGAGGTCGACCCCTACTTGGTACAATCATCACTCTCAAATCCCTAGTATGATGGAGTCCTCAACATACACAACTACCTCTGGCCATAACTATACTGAGTGTCCTGTGAACTCAACTGTATAGCCTTAATCCTCTAAGGCTGAAACTGAGATCACATTCATTCTCAAATGAGGAACATATTGAACATGATGAAAGGCTAGAGTCCATCTTGACTCTAACTCAAATACAATTGAACCCTCTCTTCTACCGACTGCTCCTTCTATGTGGATCCCACACCTCACCAAGCATCTAGTAGCTACTAAGCTAGATGGCTCAAATAGATCACACTCCCCTATCATATTGCATGTGGCACCACTGTCTAGATACCACCCATCTCAGGAAATCTCCTCTGAAGCATAATGACCAAATTTAACCTTTGTAAGGTAAGACACAACGTCTTCACCAGCAAGCATCTGAATTCTCTGAAGCTTCTCCTTCAAAACCATGATTCTTCTCTCAAGCTTGTCCTGAAATAGTGAAGCAAGGGATATTAGTTATACTCAATTATACTTATTAAATTACTATACAAACAAACTTTTACTATTTTTTAATACCACTCCCAATGATCTTAATTTTTCCACCCCCACTGATCTTAATTTTTCCACCCCTTTTAATACCACATTTTTGAGTGAGGACTATTGTCAAACATTTCACATGTCATCTCTGTTTGCTGATTTTAGTTGGCTATAGGTGTTGGTCTGAGTTTAAGGTCTTAAATAGTATCTTTTGAGCTGTTAATTCACCTAAGCATTCACCACAATCATAGGACTATTAACCCCAGATGCGGATGTTCATCAACAAATTGTATCAGAAACCGACCCTCCCCTCCTCATGGAAACCAACAACCATAATCTTGAGACAACTAGCATGCAACATGGCAGTAGGCCAAGGTATGTAAGCACCTAGCCTGCCAGTCCATCTAACTCCAATTTTTAATGCCCCTCACTTCTACGGGGGTTGTTGTTTCCTCCCTCTAGCACTGGAGGTGATGGCGAGTAAATTTTCCTTCAGACAACATGCTTTGATGGCTTCTGCATTGGATTTGGGCCTCCCCTTTTCAATGGGTTGAGGCTCAGCATGGGGATGGAAGATACTCTTCCAGATTCAACTAGAGCTGGTGATGGGAGCTACCAATTCAATGCAGGTTATAGCTTGTGGAATTTTGGAGCCTTTCATGGAACCTCATCTACAACAAAGAGTGGTTCATGGTAGCATGGGGTGAGGAGGCAGAGGCAACAGTTATCAATCTTGGAAATTCTATGGGGATTACAACCCAAGCATCCCCATGCACATTTGTGAGGAGATTAACAACTATGAGGCTTCTTATTTGGCAATGCAATAGGAATCTACAGATCCCCCCAAGGTGGTTAGCCCATATTGGGCACTCAAAAAAATTCTAGAATGGACCCTCTTGGCTCAACAGTAGCAAGAAGCCTGGGCTATTTCTTTGGCCCACGATCTCCATTTTTCTCTTGAGTAGGCCAAGGCACACCTGGAAACCTTGGCAGATAGATTGGGCACTCACCACCCCATTTCGTCACAAGCTTCACTGGCAGAATCCCACTCATCTCTAACACTAGCTCAAGCCAAGGGGCAAGAGCACCTTCATCCTACCACTCAGAGTAGTGAGCTGAATGAGGAGTGGATGCAAGGGAAGAGCGTGGAATCAAAATTGGAGCATAAGGAGGAGAATGGTTGCATCATCACCTTCGAGCCTCTGTCTGAATTTGGGAGTGATCCAACCCTAGTTCCTCTGGGATTTCCTAGCTATAAGCCAACAATCTAGTTTTTCTTTGTCATGGTTTTTTAGTCTTTTTTGTTTTAGAATCTTATATTTCATGTCTTGCAGTCATTCTCAGAATCATGTACGTTGGTTTCCCTATGAAGGGCAGCAATTTAAAACTAAACCATCTTTTTTTGGTTGTGTCAAGCGGAGAATCCTGAATTTCATATACAGGCCTCCCTAACTAGTCTCTATAATCTATGTACATATTTCCTTTTTCAGCAATAGAATTATGAACTTCACAAAAAAAAATCATAGGACTATTATCTAATTCAATTTTTCATGCAAATAACAATAAGGGGCAACAACAATATAACTTTATATATTTAGAAAATCCCTTGTTATTTATAGCAGATTTTAATACACATAAGAAACAAGAAGAATGGTACCTAGGGATTTGATTAGAGCTAGCTCTCCTTTCCTTGTGCCCAGATGAAATATTCAGCTCCCTTCTTGATTGTTATTTGACTATGTTTAGTGCCCAAGAGCTTCACAACCCCTCCAAACAGATCAAGCAGTGCCCATCACTAAGACAACTTCCCCCACATTGTCCCTAATCATCAATTTCACGCCCAACAAGGAGTAATATCTTGTGATGTGGAAAACGCCCAAGGTAAATGCTTCAAAATGTTCCTAGCAATGGAAATATAAGTCCCACACACCAGCAAACAATGACAGCCAATCATTTTATGGATAAAAAGTTCCCATATTTAAGTAGTGTAGGTCCACACTCTATTACTTGAGGATTAAAGTCACCCAACACTAAGATTGAGATCTGCTATGGCCCTTTGCTACTCCAAATGTAATGAAATGTGCCCAACCAAGGAGAATAAGTTCCCACGTACTTAGATAATGAAGGAAATGTGCCCAGGTTTAAAGGGAACTCACCCAACAAAATAGATATGGTTCCCACACTTCCAAAATAGAAATTTTCATGTCCATGGTGAAGGGAATAGCACCCAACTTGTCCAAAAGATAACAGAGATGAGAGAGGCACCCTTTATTGCTCAATAAATCTCCCTCTAGCCTTCACAACTTCCTCTAATATCAACCAACAGTCTATTATCCTAAAAACATTGAATCCAATGGAAAAATTTGAATGATCTTCCACTACTGACCAGCTAGGGTAGATCTTGCACCACCGAAACCAATGAATAATGCAAGATTTTCTTCCAAACCTTAGCCTCTCCAAGATCAAGAGCTCTCCAAGTAATTTTTTCCTTTTATTTTAATAAAGACACTTTTCCCTAAGTTCTTAACCTCATTGGATCTCTATTTCTAACATGAAGCCATCCAAAGTGACAATATATTTAGGACAACAGTGTGATCTAGGGTTGGAGAGGACTATATAGTGCCCAAGACTCACACATACCAACAATCAATAGTTTGATATTGTGATGGAATAGGAAAACCTATTAAGGCTAAAGAAAACCTTTCTTTCTATACTTAAATCAACCCCTACTTATAGTGACTTGGCAATATATTTGGAGGCCAAACTTTGGAGCTTGTTAGTGCACAAAATGTAGGGAATTTTTGAACTTTTGAAGCTAGGGTTCATCACACCTTAGCTCCTTAATTCCTTTTATAGATGATTGAGATTTGGTAGTTGGTTTGGTTTCTTTGGAATAAATCCCTATGTTATGGTGTCTTACTAAGAATGCATGAGAAAAATTAAAAGAGTTTGTGGTATTTTCAGTAGCATATACCTTTCAGAATAGAATCAACCTAAGGACTATCAAGAGCATATCTATGACCTAATTTTGAATGAATCTGAGTATGGAAGTATAATGGCATCTCTAGCACCATTAAGAATGAGAATTATGGACACAACTCTAGTCTCCTATAGAAAATATAGATTTCATGTACATCCAAGATATTAAGCAACCATGATCAATATTAGTTCTAAAAATGGAATGCCTCGAGCACAATAAGGTCCTTCTTCAAATTGCTAATATTAAAGAGCTTAGATTTTTTGCAAAAAAACTAGATGCTTTTGAGCCAATGGAAGATATCATTTTTGAAGCCTTGGGTTCCCTACATGAGACTTGAAATCCAAACAATGTCATGATTATAGATGTGACATGGACATGAAGAATTTAACTGCAAGAAGCCTAGGGTACTTCTATGGCCCAGCAAGAAGTGTTTAGTAATCAGAGGTGTAGAGATTTAAGAGAAGATCTCATCCATATGACAAAATACCTTGCAAATAAAATTATCAATACTATGAATGCTACTTCCAGGGAAATTTTGCAAGCATTGGGGATAAATGATAGGTTAGCTATTATATTGGATGCCCAAAGACTTATTGGAAAGCATAAAATAATGGAAAGTGTGCAAAATAAGGAAAAGGAACTTCTAAAGAAAGTCCAGTAGGTTTCAAGGCTCGATTCACTAATCTGTTTAAGAAGGGTTTTCCATTATTTTGGGATGATCATTAGTATTTGATTCCTCAAAATCAATATTTGGAATTACTAGCCAAATGTAGAAGTGAAGACTCCAAATTTGAAGATCTCAACAAATCACTGAAGGGGCAGTCTATAGTAGATAAGTTGAAAGATGACTTTGATCTCTTGACTAAGTTCAAATTATTAGTGCACTACAAGCCTCCATTTTCATATGCTCAATATAATGACCTGGAGTTTTCAACTAGTGAAATGATAGCTTATAACTTCCCAAGTGCTTCTTGATGGACCATCATAATTAAATATGGAATGAAGATTCACCTACCTTCTAGAAGATAAGCAACAGACCTTATTTTGTGCAACTTTCCACCAATTTATGAGCAATGGTCCAAATATCTTGTTGCAATTCTAACAAACAAACTAGAATCTTTGTAGTAGTTTTAAATATTTTTGTTTGATTTTAATTAGAGCATAAAGTTAGTTTGATGAGCTAATAATGGCTCAAAGTTTGTAATTATCTATATAAACTATGTAAATTCAAAGACAAGGGGTTCCAGACTGTTTTGTTACACTCTGACTCTATTATTTAGTAGGTTTATTTGATAGCTATTATAATTTAATACATAAGTGTTGAAAGGCCTATATTTTTATCTCAATGAATTCATGGAGTTTTCAATATTAGTTTGTTCCCTCTCATGTTTGTGCTTCCAATTGCTATATTCTATTCTAAATGTTGATGTTTACAGTGAATGTGATTTACTCTTTTTATGAATGATAGAATCATTACAAGATCCATGGTGATATATTGTGATGACTATTTTATTAAGACATTGACATATTATGTATAATTTTCTACTGCAAATTATATGAGATTAGTTCATGGAGAACTTGGTCTCCATTGTCTCACACAATCACTTTTTGACATAGATCAACCTTCTCATCACCACACATGGAACTTGATTTGGCATTGGCACATATGTTGAGGCATGATAGAGATGACATAGCACCCTTGCACACATGTTGAGGCATCATGGAGGTTGTTTATTGGTTCATGCATGGATTATTTGGTCCACTTGACCTACACGAGATTATTACTTTTCTATGTGGAGTGGCCCTTCATCTTCCATAGGTTTGGGGTTATCTAGCATTTGGGAACACATGTTCATGCATGAGAGGACTATTTTATGGTTTTTTGGTGTTTGGAGTCTAGCGCCACCCCCTCTCTCTATAGGACTTAGGTTTGGATTTTACACCAAACACTCTCTCTATAAGACCTATGTGGTGGTTCAAGGCCCTATGCCACATCACCCATGGGTCCTAGAAGTGGATGTTACAAAAAAAGTGCCTAGTTTTCAACCCTAAAACATAGCCTAAACCTCAAAAGGAGGAGTTAGGCAATTAACTTCTAGGAACACTAAATGGTACCCTTCCATCAACCTCAAGGGTTTAGTAAAAAACATAGTGGCCCTATTTAGTAGGTTGTATGGGGAGAAGGATGCTTCTCATTTTCAAGAATCCTAAGTCTCATTGCTACATATGTTGCTTAAAGAAGGGCCAATTTTAAACTAGGTAATTGTTTTTTCACTCACTTTGTGCAATGAAATAATGAGAGTCAAGTCTCCTCCAGTGGGCACAAAGCCAGAATTCTATACAACCTCTTACCTGTGTTATATTATTTGTGCAGCTAATAAATTCTTTGGGGATGAATTGGGCATGGAGCATCCCATGTCATTTTGTCCATGTTTATTGCTAAGACCGATGGGAGCACAAATATTCATCCAAATATGAGCACATATGCGACCAATTCTTTGCTCCCTTGCATGAGCTATTATTTGAGAAAAGCTTCCCTAGGTTTTATGAATTCATGATCAGAATCTTGGAGAGCCTAAGAGATTACTCCCTATATGAGTTGTTAACATATAGGAAGATCTATGGCACCACAAAGGCATCCCATACTTTTCCCAAGCATGTACGTGACATGTTGTTGATTAAGAAGTTGCATGGCATACTATACTCTTGAGATTTAATGAAGCCATGGAAGCAATGGTAATGGATGTAGATGAGATGGATCTAGTGGCTAGGGCTATGACTAGGGTCACCAAAACACAAGAAAATGAATCAAACATCCTTAAAATTAAATGATAAATGGAAGGGAATAAGAAGGAAATTGAGCACTTGAAACATCAAGTGGAATACTACAAGGCTGCAAGGTATGACATAGGTGATTTCATGGAATATGCATTAGAAATCCATGATGACTTGACCTTGGTGCAAAAGGAGTTCTACAAGGATGTGTTAGATCTATAGGATGCCTACCAAGATGCATCAAAAAATTCTTACATGTTAAAAGAATGGAAACATCATGAGGAAGGATGACAAAGATGCATGTGGATCACTTAGTAGAGTGGAAACATGAATTCAAGGAAGCACTCCTTGAGATATCATGTTTGAGAGAAAAGAAGATAAATCAAATCAACATGGGACTAAGTTAATCAAATGATACAACTCATAACTTAAATGAGGACACTTAAGAGATATTAAAATACCATGGTCATTAATTAAAAGATGTGATGAAAATAAGAAATGAATTTCACCCAATTCCCTTTAAGGAAAACAATATTTTTTTCCTCAACATGACATAATGGGACAATTGAGTGGGATCTAGGGCCAACATAGCAACACTTTAGAACTCATCCTATGCATCAATAAACAACTCAACACAAGAAATACAAATTGACATATTAACACAACAATATCCAACTAAGTTATTGAAAGTCAACTATTGATACCTCATTCTCCATCTAGATTACAAAATCGGTCCATTTTTTTCTTTGTAACATTTCCTTTTCAAATTGTGTTTGATGTTATCCATATTTCTCCTCCTGTCAAGACATGGCACATGGACTAGTTAAACTAATTAATATGCAATCATTCACTTTTTCCTAGGACATTAAAAAATATATCATTTAACATAATTAATATACTTACAAATGTAAAGATCAAGGCCTGTAAACCTTTCTGGCCACTGTGATGCATAGCATGAAGTTTTTCAAGCCTATCCTTGGAGGCCTTGTCTTGAAACATATACTAATTCAATTTAACTATGCACAAATAAAATTTAAAAATCGTTTAATAAATTTGATATAATCTTATGAGCAAATTCAAATACCTGCATACTTTCCTCATCAGACTTCCTCCATGCATCAAAATTCTCATATGCTTTTACAAGCTCTTCCCATACTTTAACACTTACATCAATTGGAATTTTTTTGAGCCTTAGATCAGGAGGATTTTTTTTTATCTTCTTTGTTTGGTTGCACCAAAATCTCTTGCAGTTTTGAGACATTCGTAGCTTTATCTTCTTTACAAACCAACCTATGCCAAATTCAGTCTCCATGTCATGGATAACTAATTTTTGTAGGTTAATGTAGAGCAGGGGTAGGCATCAAAAATTAGACATCATGTATTAAGATTAAGGGTTCTTATTCCTTCAAACTTCAGATTTGATTCAATGCCCTTAAGCCTACATAAAGCTAAAACCTTCAATTTTGGTAACCAACACTCAAGACTCTTACCAAACCTTTGGAACACCTTTTAACATGTATACATGACCTATTATAACTCTCCATGGATTCTAAGGATATATATTTAATCAACTTGCATGGTTTCCCTATCTAGGCCACCCAAATCTGGTAAGTTTCCAAAACTGATAAAATGGTGATAACTTGTAGACCAGACCCCATTTCCAAAATCTGAAACCTATTTTGAGAACCCATTTGGAATTTATTCAACATATGTGGAAATTATGGGTGGTTGTTTTGCAACATAGGGCCTTAAAATTGACTGTCACGTTTTGAGAAGAGGCATAACTAGGCTTGCATGAATGTGGATTTATTGGTTCTATACTTTCCAAGCTTTAACCATTGGTTTGAACTCCTAAAATATGATTTTGGGAAAAAAATTAGAATATTCCAAACCTTACCAACCTTCTTCCAATGGCTTTATTACAATTTCCAACTCATATGGCTCTTTTAATGGTTAAAACATGAAGAAACACAGCTAGGGAATCATCAAAATCACATCAAAATCCACCTATTGATTTTGTAACCTGGAGAAAACAAAATATAGCCTATCACCTTCCATTCCACCAAGTTATAGCATTTTCCACCTATGGAAATAGAAGTTATACCATTTTCTTGTTCAAAACTCTCAATGCCTAGAGTTAATATCCTGCTTTCAAAAAAACTAAGATATCTTGCTCTAAACTTAACCAAATCACATGAAATCATGAAAAATTAAATTCTATTTAGATAAATATCATATAAACACAATAATAAATCAATAACTAACCATACAGGGTTGTGCAAACTTCAAGAACAACAAAAAATGTTTTAAATTTATAGAAAACAAAGGTTTTTTTATTGAAATTCTCACACATACATCCTCTGCCACCAACCTCTCTCTTAGTTCAAACATACAAAGGTATTTTATGCCCTTTAAAACATATTTACACATCTAAATTAACTAACTTTTGAACTCTTAATTGTTCAACTTCTCATTACATGTGAAAATTACAAAATTGCACTTGACAACTTTTGTGACAATTTGACAACTTTTACAATATTTGACAAATGAACCAAAAACGACATTCAAATACTCAAAACCCATTCACACAAGTTCAACATGGTCATTTATACCTTATTACATGATTCAAATACCAACTAGAACAAAACTTTACAAAATGGCCTCATGGAGGCATGGATCCCACTTGGTGCTCCTACACCATACTCTGGAAGAAAGAAGAATTCAAGTCCCTTTTGAATTGAAGGTAGGAATTATCTTTCTTTATGTCTTTTATCTTCTTCCTTTTGGCTTCCTTGAAACATTTCCATGATGTCTTCATCTTTACCTTTGGTTTCATCTTGTTAATGTAAACACTCTTTCCTTTTGTTTTGCTACCTTATAACTGATCCCTTTTGCCTTGATGGACTACACACTCTGCCCTAGCACCTTTTTCTCCTTTCAAAATCTGTTTCATCTTAAATTTTGGTCCATCTCTCCTTAAGTCTGCAATAACACAACTCTTCTTACCCATCTTTGTAATATTAGATGTTGATCTCTTCTTATTTTCTATACAATCAACAACCTTTCCTTCATCCTTGTCAATTTCGAAAATATAGTATGGACCCTTTGTCTTGAAATTATGTCACTCAACTTCATCTTCACCAATTTGTCTGATCAATGCAAACATAAAGCAGGTTGTACCCTCATACTCCAACTACAGATGTGTAGTGTATTCAATCACCTTGAAGGTTTTGTCTTCCCACTTTGCATGAGAACTAACTCCTTTCCTTTTATTGTCATCTATTAACACATCAACATGCTCTTGCAACAAGTATTGAACATTTAATGGCAATTGATCAATCCTAACTATTCTTATAACAATCATATGTTTACTTACCATTTTATTAGCTACCTCTTCCTCTTTTCTTGTCTTTTTTTCTTCAATCAAGGACTCCTTAATGTGTGATTTTGTTGCTCTCACTTCTCTTCTTCTCTAAACAATCTTCTTGATAGGCCACATAACCTTATTCTTGACTTGTAAATGCCAGTTTGCTCTTGGTTTGCTAACTGTTGCATCTCAATATTCATTCTTTCTTCCATATTTTCTCAGATTTCCCTCATTAGTTCCAAATTATTCCTCAACTCTTTTATCTCTTGATCCACATCTATTTGTTTTTCCTTCTCTTTTTTCTTCTCTATTTTTTTTCCTCTCTTTTTCTCTCTTGTTTCTTATTTGGTAAACCCTCACTTTGCCAGTATCCAGGAACTATTCTCTTCCACACATCCATTCTTTTGGTATTTCAATACCTTCACATACCAAACTATCCTCTACCCAATAGGATTCTAGAAGATGCACTCTTCAAGACCTCTTATACCCACTTCCTCTCAGTGGAAGAAATATGCACACCTTCTACCCAGCTTCATCACTATTAGAGGATACAACAAATTTTCTCTCACAAATTTCTCTCAAGGTATTCTAGCTCTGATAAAAAATTGATGTAGATAAAGGGTAGGAATCAATTATTAGACATCATGTTTTAAGATTGAGGGTTCTTATTCCTTCAAACTTCAGTTTTGTTTCAATGCCCTTAAGCCTACACAAGGCTAAAACCTTCAATTTTGGTAACCAACACTCAAGACTTTTACCAAACCTTTGGAACACCTTTGAACATGTACACATGACCTATTCTAACTCTCCATGTCTTCCAAGGATAGATATTTAATCAACTTGCATGGTTTCCCTATCTAGGCCACCCAAATCTAGTAAGTTTCCAAAACTGATAAAATGGCAATAACTTGTAGACCAAACCTCATTTCAAAAATCTAAAACCTATTTTGAGTACCCATTTGGAATTTATTCAACATA
>VDFB02000009.1:48980808-49047937 GCA_007258455.2 Sequoia sempervirens
ATTGAATCAAACAAAAGGACAAGTGGACAAATGAAATTAAAATGGATCCCAAAGAAAGATGGATCAAACAAAGACACCAAGTCAAATACAAAAGTCAATCACAATGTGGATCCACAAGCAAAGAGGACTCCCACATACAACAAATGTCCACCTCCTTAAAAATGGTCATCAAGCAAGGCATATAAAACTGTTGGTTCCAAACACTATCCCTCCAAAATCCGTCTTCCACCATCCCAAGTTTGGAAAGTAAAAATTCATTCATCCAAACGTCTAAACAATCTTTCCATGTCTACCATCATTCGTCATAACCCTACATCTCGTCTAAAGTCCAATGATCCCACATCAAAAATCTGTCACATCTTGGAAGCAACTCTTTATTGCAAGGACTCTCATGGCACTCTATCGCGATGTGCGCATTTTGATAAGGCCAACTCTAGTATCATAAAGGATCACAATGACATCGATCAGTTGTATACAAGTGCTACGATCCTGATAAGACAACTCATTTAGAAAGGTCATTATTGGTATATCATGGCACCAGTCTCTACATCGACACCATTAGGGGATTCAGAACAGTCAGTGGTCATCTAAAGCATCCAGGCTATCCACAAAATCAGAAAAATCAAAAATACAAAAAAAATTGAATAATGTTAAACATCGTCAACCTAATGAAAACCTAGCAAACAGGCATCTTGGTGACACCAAAAAAATCAAAAAGTCAAGAAAATAGTAAAGAGAAAATTTTCATCCAATGGTGAAAACCTGGCAAACAGGCGCCCTGGATAAGTACCATGATGAAAACCTGGCAAACAAGCATCATGTGTAAAATAAATCATCTATATAGAATTTTATACTTGGGGGCAAGTCGTCTCATTTTCCCATGCCTTCCTCATGACATTGACGTCCATATAAGCCCTATCATTTCCACACATTTTTCCCACCTATCTTGGTCTTGACATAAAACTGGCACACATAAATCATGCTTTGGGAAAACTCTTGACATGTTTATCCTTCGGTCATACACGATTCATGAAACATCATGTCATTGACCATCATAGTCTTATTGTCCTTGTACGACATAGTCCTTGAAAATCATATGACAATTCCATTAGACTCATGTCTCCCGTCTTTTACCAAGGCCACCCCCTATTCTTTCATGCCTGTCACCTATCTTGGCTTTCCCTTGTCAAACGGTCTAAGGATAATCATCATCCCATCTAGTCCTAACCAAGTCATTCCAAATGCAACAAGTATAATCCATACAAGCACATTATCCAAAATATTACTTGACTGTGTTCCTAGCCCGGCTGTAGACCTCCATAATTTTGTCACATTATCGTCATTGTCCTCACGTTGTTTTGGGATGCGTCCTTCCCACGTCAAACAACGTTGTCATCACCTATCAATTGGTATTCAGCTTGACTAGGGGCACAATCATGTTTGTCCTTGGATTCTCATGTGTAGGAATCAGTCATATGCATTTGTCACGATCCTCTTAAAATGTTAAAATCCAAAAACATCGCAAAAAGTCCTGAAAAAAGACAAAGGCAATGCGAGTCCTAAAAGACCAAAAGCTTATCGCAAAATGTCACGAAGAAAGACCAAAAGCTTATCATAAAATGTCTTTGAAGAAGAGATTGCAAAATCGCCATAAGCGATCACGAAGAAAAACACAAAGAGCATCAAATCAATGTCAAAGTCCTAAAAGTGAGTCAAAGTCCAGTCATATGCGATTCGTCATGTCATTGTCGAACTTCGTTGTCTGGCGTTTGCTCGTGAGCAGGGCCATCGTTCGATGAGTCCCAAGACATTAAATTGATCCTTTTAAGTTTGGTGCGAATAAAATCCATGAAATTTTGTCTGTCGTCACATCAATCAAAATGGAATTAGGACATAATTAAAACTTAGACACAAGGTGATCATTAGCGTCAATGTCAAAATTGGTCAAAATTAGATAGTACGGTCCAATCAATCATACAGTCAACATCAATCAACTTGCCAAAACATATTAGTCAAAACAATGTCAATCTCATCACTCTTTGGCCCTCTTCAAGATGTGTCCTTCTTGGAGTTGGACCTCGTCAAAATGTCCTTTGCCTTTTCAGGACGTGTCCTTCTTGACAATAGGCCCCATCAAACTATCAACACCGTCAAATTGGAAAAACTCTTAAACTGTCAAAACTGTCAAACCGGAGCCAAAGAGGAGATCAATCTTTGGCAAACAAACATTGGCAAACAAAATAAAATGGCTGTTAATCTTTCTAGTCTATCTTGTCTTATCTTTTGACTATCTTGGCTATTTTTTCTTATATTTTTACTGTCTTGTCTTTTTGGTCATGTTACTAGCTACCTCGAGGATGCCCCACGAAGGATTTAGAGGTGTGATGACGTCTCTTGGCCTATTTTATTTTTTGACTGCTGTCTGTGGATTGTCTTGACAAAAAGACTGGGGCAACTTGACCCTTAGTATGAGTTAGGACATTCCTTGTCTGTGACTGTTTGTTTTTCAAGTGGATGACCTTGCACACCTTGGTCTATGTCATATCATAGTGTTTGTTGTCCATTTGTGTCATTTTTACCGCCCAATGATGATTAAGAGCAATAAATCTAAAAGTCCTATGATAAAGTTTTGAAGGATTTGGTCTAGGAACTAACATTCATCTCCTTTTGTTTTGTCATCTTCTCTCGCTCATCTCATATAGGCATTGCATCCATATCATCATCCACATTTTTTGCACTAATATTTCTTTGTCTCTTTATATTCTAGTCTTCTCATCAATTTCGAGAGCACACCCATGATCTTGGAACCCGTCTGTCCTCTCGAGGGGGCATACCACTACCCTCCTCGTCATTCTTCCTCATCTTATTTTGCACTGGGGCATATTTTTGACTTATTTTCTTTGTCACAATGCGACATGCTACATTATGACAAAGAGGGGCAAAATGTAGACACTAAAAATTGTCTTAGGCTTGCGACTTCTAAATTCTCCATCATCCCCCCTTTTGGCTTTGATAATTAAATATTTTTTAATTATTTAATTATTTTCCTAGAATCATATGTCTTCTATTAATTAAATAATTTTAATTATTTAATTAATTCATTCCCTATCTTTATTTAAACTGATTAATTAAATAAATTTTATTTATTTAATTCGTCATAATTAAAGTCCCTCTTCTTTCTAAAATTAAATAAATTCTTATTTATTTAATTTTTTATCCACTTTATATTGAAATGGTGTTTTTGGTGTTTGATTGTTCATTAACCTCTTTATCGCCAGGTGGAAATGAAGTTTTGTTGTTTGATTTTTGTCCACTCTCTTGGTTTTTGGATTAGATCGTTGTTTGATTCGAAATGGTCCTTTCTCACGTTCTTCTGTAATGAAAATGAAGTAATAACTTTGGTGTTTGATTGTTCGTTTTGCCACCCCTAGATTAAATGGTTTTTTGTTATTTAGTTTCTCCTATCACCTCTTTTATGCATTGCTTGATCTTATCTTCACATCAAGATCTTGCAATGTACGACTGTCTCGTTTCAGTTTCGTCGCGGTTGGATTATCTCGTAATTCAATCCTCAGCCCTTCATTTCTTGTCATTTGCCTGGTGCGACCTAGGCCTGTAGTCCGTACTACTGGAATTTCAATTTTGGCCATTTGATTAAGACATCTTATTGACATTCAATCTCATCTTATTGACATTCAATCTCATCCGTCCGTTCAAAATGATATTTTCTATAAAATGCCATTTTCCTCTCATTTTTAAGAAGAGGCATTGGATTTTAGACATTAGAGACACTAGATATTACACACTAGACATTGCAGCATTTGTCATCTTACTTCATTTAGTCTTGGCATATTTAGGCATTAGGCATTTAGACTTTGATCAAATCCTTCAAAGCTTGGTGTAGGACTTAGACTTTATTTACAGATTGCTCGCACGTCAAATTTGAGGGAAACACATCAACCAGCAAGCTAGAAGGTGTTACAAAAGTGAATCATGGAGGTCTCGGCGGTTTTCTGGTATAATTGTTCTTTTATTTATTTCCATTGTATTTTGTAATTACTTTGGGTTTATTTTATTGTCTTCATTGATTTTCTAACCATTTAATTTAAATCTAAATTTTACCCTCAGTTACAATTAGTTAAATTGTTTTGGTTAGCGAAATCTACTTTTTCACTTCATGAAGCATTCGATGAATTATAATGAGAGGTTACCTTAGGTAACCCTAGATTATTGCTTGATTTCTCATCAAGTGCAGTATTAAAGTTGTTAGGCGAAATTGACGTAGTTAATGGTCTGTTGAATTTGTACTTCCACCATTGGTGTTACTTCTTAGGTTATAATTATGTCCTTTCTAATACTATTGAAAAGCATGAATTCCGTCTACTTCTTGAGGTTCATTTTCATCTTGATAAGGAAACGTATATGTTTCTAAAGTCATGGGTGAATTATCTCCTTCGTATTCATGAGTGAAACTTGTGACAATAGTAGGTGGCTTGACACGTTCATAAATTTCAAGAACTAAAGCGAAATCATATCCTATTGGAACCAACTCATTTCCTTTGGGAGGATGAGAGTCACACTGTTCATTATAATGTGTAGTGGCTGGAAAAATATTTGAAGCAATTTTAAATTGTAAACAATCTACTTCAGTGTGAGTGTTTGTATTATGAATTCTACACCAATTATTCATCGCAAGATCAACTAAATTCACTTTCGATGTGGATCTTTCATCAGAAGGATTAGTGTTAGCTAAAGGTATTGATACTCCTCTATTGATTGGTCATGTATTCCAAGGTCTAGGTGGTCTAGGAGTGTTATACACTCAATTTTATGAATTTTGGTTGTTATTTTGAGCATAAAAGTTTTGATTTCTCAATTGTGTAACCTCTGTGGTTAATCTTTTGAGTTTAGCCATTATTTCTTTAATGTATTCCTTTTCCTCTAAAATTTTCACATTCTAATTTTCCTAAGTTTGAGAGAAGAAATAATTTTTGTTAGGATGCAGCTCTGTAATAGCCAGACCAAGGTGAGGGACTAAAGCTTGACTATTTCTTGGTTGAAAAATGGTATTATGAGGAAATGTTCCATTCTGGACCACTAAAGAATAAACATTAGGAGTCATAGGGTGATTCAAAGGGACTCCATTTACACTTGGGATAGGATAATTATTCAATCCATTTATGTCATTTGTAGATGATCCTTTTTTGAGGTGTTTCATTTCTAAATTTACACTTACAGCTTCACCATAGGCTTCAAGTAGAGTAGTACGAGGATTTTCCCTTCACTTTACAAACATAGCAATTAAAGGATCTACTGCTATATAATAAACTGTAATAGTGGAAAAATTATCCACTACATAAGGTGCCTATAGCCTACAATAAGCATTTTGAAATTTGTCATTAAAAATAGTTATAGGTTCTCCTTTGAACCTCTTGATTTGAGAAAATTGATGATATAACAAAGTAGGATCAATCGGTGTTCTAAATCTAGCCAAAAATTGACTTTCCAAATCTTTCCATGATTTGATAAAATTACGAGGTAGGTTGATATACCATTGATAAAATTCATCACTTAAGGTGTATGGGAACAACCTACATATGACATCTTCATGTTGAATCCTCACTCTAAAACATGTGTCCTTAAAGATACTGATATGTTCCTCTGCATCTTTGTGAAGATAATATTTAGGACACAACTTATCAAGATTTTTTGGTAAATCATTGTATACGGAAAATTGAATCAGTGACTCTACGTTGAAGAAAGCCATCGCTATGGGGGGAGGTGGTAGTGTTATAGTAGTTAGATTCTATGAACTCGCACTTACACTTCCATACTTTTGAGGTCTAGATGACGTTCGACCACTAAGTTCAACTAAAGTCACACGAGGATCACCAGACCAAGATCTAGTGACTCTATGAAAATCCAGTTTAAAACCTCATGAAACCAAAAGAACAACAATCAAGCCCTCCTTCTAGTGCCAGTTCGTGTTGACGATGATGTTACTCAAAACAACAGTGCAGATAAATTTCTCATAGGAAAACCACGAAGATTCTATCTTTCTTGAAAGATCTAGAACAAAGACAACCTCTAAAAGAGGGACCTGTTTAAAAGGAAAAGGTTGGCTCAGTTCAATACCAAGTCTCCAGTAGTCAAGTCTTGACTATACTAGGTTCACTTCAGGGTATGATGTGATATTGCTATTAATCTCAAAAGGAATATGATTATTTCTAGTTTCATTAAGAATCATAAGCATTCTACACAAGATTTCCAATTCAATCATAAAATAACATCATGAAATCAAAAGATTTGAAACAATATTTCATGAACATACACAATTTTGTTATCACTTAAGTAGATTTAGCTTTAAGCATTCAGCAATTTCATAGAAAATGAAATATTTTCAATAAATTTCCATCCATTCATCAACTTTTTAGAACATTTTCAAGAATTTAAACATCTATTCTAAAATAAAGCATAAAAAATACTAAAAATTAAAATTTCTCATGGTTATTCTCCACGCATGCCCAAAAGAGTTGATCAAATCAAAGCAAACCACTTTATACTTCACTAGATTGCTTCATAGCTACATATAAAATGGTGTGAACTTTTAAAGAGAGGGGTTTTATTTTGGACACCGAGTAGGTTCTACATGCGCCGTTAAACAGTGCAGCACATAGTCTTGTTCGGCTAAACTAACAAAACTAGCTATAGAGATTCATGAGATAGGTAGTTATCAAAGTGGCTTTGATATTGATTAAATTCTATGTGCATACAAGTTTTTAGACCAAAATGATTAAGAAAACAGAAAAAAAGAACAAAAATTAAAGAAGTTTTGGCTCTTCCGACATCCACAAGTTCTGAACTTAAAATAAAATAAAGTAGTAAATGGCCTTTTATAGGAACAAGGCCTCAAAAATTTCAAACTTAAAGTTTTTCCAGAGAATCAGAAATAACAAATCAAAATGTAGCATGTGGCATAAGCCAACTGTCTTCAGAATCTTCTAGACGAAGTCAAAGCTTTGATTTCCTCAGTAGCAACACTTTTCGATTTTGAACTCCAGTATGCAATACTCCACATAAATCAAGGTTATTAGCATCCTTTAGAATACTGGATAGGAAACATCCACCGAAACTGGGAACAACTTGCAAAAATCAATTGTAACAAAAATATTTTTGTGATACTTTTGGTATACGATATCCGATACTTCCTTTCATCATTTAGGGCTCGAGCTCCAGAATCTTTTCTTCACTTTTCTTTATCTTATATTCTTGGAAAGCATTCAATATTTTATGCATACGCTCCTTTGAAATCCCTTGTATTGCTTTCCAAGTGAACTTGAGCCTAGTGTATTCTTCCGATATCTGAAGTATACTAGCATTCCTTTGTGATTCTCTATTTCATATCTGGCTATAGTGTTCCTACACTGTATGATTTCTCTATCACATCTATAATAGATTCTTCTCCTTGCCTCACCCAATACTCAATCCATTCTTCAAATACATTCATTTTATAGAAAATTGCTACAATTGCATTCACCTGTTCTTGTAACATAAGTACTGGATTTCGGGGAAATTCAATTTATGCTTGACTAGATAGGGATAATGACTTTATAAATTTTTCAAAGTTAGCAACCCGTTATTTCAACTCTCTTTTCTTCTTTTTATTCTTCTACACCCTAGAAACCGTTGCATCTAAATTTATCTTTATTTCTTCTAGCTCTTGTCTCCAAGATGAGTGTCCAAGATTGATACTTGTTATCTTATACTCCTTAGGCATTATCTCATGTCTATTTTTGTCAGCTATTAGAGTAGCTATATGGATGGTTCTATCTCCATCTGCATTTTTCTGTAAGACATGTTTCGCTTTAGATTTGCGCCTAGGCTTAGGAGTATCTACTTCTTGTATAAAATTGTTAAGATCCAGAGGCACTACTTCTACTTCCATTGGAGAAGCCAATTCCCTGATCAACCAATTAGGTGCATCCTCATTGTGCTCTACCTCGGTAACATTTCTTTGTTCCTGGTTTCCACTTGATTCAGGAACTTCTTCTCTTACTTCTTAAATTTTATTTGCTGAATCCTCTAAAATAGGAATCTCTTCAACAATTTCTAGCATAGATTCTAGATTACTGGGATTTGGCACGGTCTCCTCTGTTTGAAGACTTATATTTTTCCTTTCTATCTAGATGTTCAACAATAGTTCCTTGGACATCACTTTACTTGTATCCTGCTACATTAGGATACTCTTCATTTTTCACTTTATCACCTGAAACCTGTGTAGCTTCTTCATTTTCAATTCAACTCAGCCTTCCTCTAATTTTTCAAAGACCTACTGTTGTTCATTATCATTTGGATTGTTCCTAAGTGAAGATTCAAAATCAAAGGTATCTTCAACAATTGTTTCATCAATAGGATCCTTCCTTCCAGTGTCCCTTGTTTCCGTCTCAAGAACATCAGAGTTCCCAACTTATGAAGCGAGTGTTCCTTGTATGAATTCCTCTTCTTCAATATTTATAGGAGTGGACCCTATGTCTGGGATTTCTTTTATCATTCACTGTACCATGGGTATCATTCAAAATCAAAGGTATCTTCAACAATTGTTTCATCAATAGGATCCTTCCTTGCAGTGTCCCCTGTTTCCATCTCAAGAACATCAGAGTTCCCAACTTATGAAGCAAGTGTTCCTTGTATGAATTCCTCTTCTTCAATATTTATAGGAGTGGACCCTATGTCTGGGATTTCTTTTATCAATTTAACTTTGCTAGACTTGACATCTTTTTGCTTATCAGTTGGCTTCAGTGAAACTCCTTGACTTGAAGCCTCAGGGGTTTTCTCTTCAATTCTTATGCCAGTAGCTATCCTACTAGTCTTCCTCTTCTTCTTAGTAGGTTCCCCACTCTCAAATGCACTTTCATTTCTTTTTTTCTTCTTTTATCTTGTGAGTAAGTGAGTTCAATTCCTTTTTCTCTTAAAACTTTACAAAAATCATTTATCCAATGTTGAGTATTTAACAAAACCGGTGCAAAGAATTCTTCAATTGATGCCATTTCTTCACAATTATAGTCTGGGTCTAGGATAGGTTCATCATACACCCTATCTTCATTGTAATTTTTACTCAACACTTGACCATCATCTTTTTCCAACTAATCTAGGATGTCATGAAGCATAAGAATCCGAGCAGATTTTAGTGACAATCTTTCATATTTTATTTTCCTTACTATGTGCTCATCTTCACAATTTAGCCAATAATCCTCTAGATGCTAGAAATGAGCACAATAACTAGCTATGTTCTTGTAAATATTCCCTTCAGGATCATTATACATCCTTTGGAGTGGTAAATAATCAAAATTATATGTTCTCAATTCTTCTTCACCCAAGTCAGCTATCCTGATTGCATTGCATTTATAATTCCCTATCACAATAGGAAATCTGAAAGAAGCCTTCTTATGAGTGATGCTATAAAGAGCTTGAGACGGCTTTAAAAATCTCTCCAATTCTAGTAACACAATTTTGTCTGTAGGATACCTAGGCAGCAGAAAGGATGTCCATCAAACTCTTCCATCCTAATATAGGAATAAGCGGGGAACTGAATTTACCAGCCTCCCACTAGTCTAATCACACTTTGTGCTTCCAAGGAAAATATTTTGGTTTTGTCACCTTCCATCGTTCTAACCAGCTTCAAGGAAAACACATCATTAAATTTCCTATAATGCTCTTTGTATCTATGGATAGTGATTTGAGGTAAATGAGCATATATTAAGCTATTTCCCACTTCTTTTCCAAAAGTTCCAAACTTTTTTCAACCCTTGTTTACTTGCCCTGATGGCACAAGAATAAATCACATATGAAGACATATAAGAACTTTTGGTTTTTGGAAATTCCTTTATCTTTTCATGCAATCTGCCACTTATAAACTTTCTCCAATGCATTTTCACGGGACTTTCCATCAGTATGGATATTATTACAAACATCTAGGGTTCAAATTTATTGGCATCTCGCAACCTAGCTATCCTACTCAGCATAGTTATAACATCTTGAACATCTTGGTTGAACATAGACCTTAGAATTACTTTGGTCTATTTTGTAATATGCTCTTGGCACCATTGGGTACTCATAATTTCTCTATTGCACTCCTCGGCATTCTGATAAGTTTTGGAATTTTACCTCATATCAATGTTGTACATCTAAGTGAATATAGGCAGCCCAAATGTGTATGTAATTCCTTTCTCGGAGAGATGCATAAATTCTCCCCTCCTCAATAATTCTTTTGTTTGGGTCATAATGATTTATACATTCCATGACCAATTTAGGGGCCTCCATTGCTAGCGGAAACCCTCCTGCTAAAAATAACCCATTTTCTATAACATTTCTGGCACATTCAAAAGCATTTTCTTGTTGTACCCAAGTGTGAATTTCAACATCAGAAGACCACCCCAAATGAGTATCTTGTAACTACCACACCAATTGTTATGGATTTTGAACTACATTTAAATTCATCTTCTATCTTCGCTTCAGAAGTACTCATTTCTGCGGGTGTGTTTTGCATTTTCAAATGTGTGTCTTGTGTAGGAGTTAGGGTTAAATTTAACCAAATTTTCCTATAAATTTATAAAACTTGTAATTCACCTTTCGGTTAAATTCAAATAAAAAACAATCAACATTTCAATTTTCAAAGGGAAATACCATTTTCGAGATCTTCGTTCATTAAAATGATTAACAGAATTTTGGTTATTTGAAACATACCTAGTTCTAGTCGATAATGACAATCTCTTTAGAATAAAGCTCCAAAACCCTTGGCAATTGTGTTCTTAGTTTCTCGAAATTTACCTTTCCTTGCGTGCTAGTATTATTTCAGTTCAATGTCCTTTGCAAATTTGCAGCATGACATGAACTGCAGTGTTATAAAATCAATTACATGCTTGAGGTGATGCCAAGTACATGAGTAGTTTTCCACCTTCATCAATTACCTATTATAATACATTAATTTATCAAATAAAGGTGTAATCATTATGAATTAGGGTTCAAATTACAAACGCCTAAGTTTCTACGTGGGCTCGTGACTAGAGGAGAAAGACAATGCGAAGATATTACGTGGCACTCTAGTGTCACTTTGATTTTAGCGAGGAAAAAGCCTTTAAAATATGTGATCAATTGTGATCACCGGGATTAAAAATTCTGGTACTAAATTTGTAAAGAATACTAGGAACCGGGTACTTACCTCCAAGCTTTTAAAGAAAACCGTAAGAAAGAAGAGATTGAAAACCCATTTCAAGAGATAAAAAATAATCAAAACATTTCATAAAGGACCTCTAGTTTCTGGGTTCCAACTAAAAGACAACAAAGCAGCAACAATCAAACTTCGATAAAAAAAGGATCATCGAGATCAAAAGCTTTTTTGGCTGATGACTTACCGGGAGGACTAGGATCAACTGAAGATACAACTTTCTTTGATGCAACCACAACAACTACAGGATGCCAGTTTCTGGTAAAATATTAGAACTTCATGAAAAGACTGAAACACCAAATCTGAGAAAGAATAAGGATTAAAACAAAGACCAGGAAGACTAAAAATGAAACCTGCAATTTACCAACCCACTGAACCAAGCCAAAGCAAGCGGAAGTGAAAGGAAAGAAAAAAAAAAGGGGGATCCACATTTTGTCAAGGGGTAAAATGGGGCGTGTTGTGAGACCACACAACACTATCCCTTAAGGGGAAAAGGTTAAACCTAAGGAAAAACCAAAAATAAAAAGAAAAAATAGAGTTTCCCCACCTTCGGTGGGGCGTGTGTACGAAAATAGCACAACACAGGGCTAATTTTTGTTCATGCAAAAATTGTAACCCATTATTGTGGGTTCACCCCCTCCAAAGTCTAAAGTAGAATTTTGTTGATCTTTGTGTCTTTAGTGTCAATAATTATTGAATAAAATATCTCATACATCTAGATATAATTAATATATAGTGGATCGATAGTTAGTTGAGGCTACAACTAAGATATTTGCTAGTAAAAAAATTGTACAAAGATGGCAAGGAGTAGCTAGGATACAACATCTATGGGTAAGGAGTAGTTGTTAGTAGTCAAGTTGTGTCATAAATATGGTAAATCATTAGACAACATGCTTCCAGAAGTAATGAACATACCTATTGTTGAATTTAGGGGTTCATCTGATAGCTATTAAATCTTATACACCATAAAGCTATCACAAGCAATAGAAAACTGCTATGCAAAGTGGACGAGAAAAATAAAATGAATGGTCTTGCATTGCTTGGTAGATGCAAAAGGGGAATAGGGTTCCACCTTTTGGGAGATGGAATTGGACCTATTTTGCACTTTAATTCATTAGGAAACTAGATCCCTCAACCAAGTGACTCGATTGAGGAATAGCTAGTGGATTCCTTGGATAATTGGATGGAGGTTCACCATTAAATAAAGCTTCAAAAGGAGAAATGCAAACACTTATGCTAACTCACTATGAAACCTAGAAACTTAAAATCATGAAATAAACTGATAAACTGAATGATAACAAAAAAGTACCTGGAGGATAGAAATTGTCCAAACAAGGTCTACAAACTCTGAAAATCTGTTGTTTAAAGTATACTGGGACTAATATGCCAGGTTGGGCCTATGAGTCTTGCTACAGGGTTTTTGGGTAGAATTTGGAATCTTTTGATGATTGATCAAGCTCAGTAAAAAGATGGAAAAAATGGGTATACTATGACTAATATGTTGGGTTGGGTGTATGAATCGGGTATGTGCAGGATCATCATGAAAAAAATAGGCCCTTAAGTGGCGAAAACTCAAAAAAATCAAAGTTAGGAAACTTGACGTAAAAATTTGAATAAGTTATCTATATTATTTCAAAAATATGTAAGAATAGAATCTGTAGCAAATTGAATGTAGTTTCTAAACTACTAGGTTTATTTTATTTATTTTTAAATCTATTTGGTGAAAATTTGAAATTTCAATGCAGTAGTACTTAAATTTTAGGGAAAAAATAAATAGGTGTCTGTCTGACCACCCTAACCACAATTAAATAATAATAATATTTTATAATATTTTAGATATAAGTAGAGGACTCATGTCCCAATGTGATGCATATTTTTTTTGTAATTTTTTTCCAAGTAAATAATTAATTATGATTTTTTTATTACAACTTTTAAAAAATATAAAAACTCATATGTCTGACCACCTTAACTTGGTCAAAACTTTATGAAATTCAATTTTTTTTTAATCCTATAGTATTTGAAGCATAGAATGTGATGCATGTTTAGGATTCAATAAATGTGATATTGTTTGAAAGCTATAGATGTTTTTCAATCAGCCTATCAATCAAGACTTTAGTCATAATTCAAATAGAAAATGAATAATAATTATTTATTAAATTCAAAGTAAAGCATAATTTTTATTGGTGGAAAGTTGAGAATCTTCTTTAAAAACCCTTTTTGTCTCATCAATTTTAGGTAAAAAAAATTCATCAGCCACATACCCTACACATACCCATCATATCGCCACTTTTTGGCCCATCATGATCCTGCACATACCCAGTCCTATTGTTAGGGTTTGATTGTTCATTTTGTAGCCTCTAGTGATCTTCTATAGCTTCCTTCTTTTCCAATCTTCAAGTTTGAAAGTCTAAATTATAGTCTATAGGTGAGTTTCCATGAAGATGACAACTTCTTGACAACTTTGACAAATTTTGCAACTTTGTCTTCAAAGGATCCTCAAGCTTCAATTCACCTAGATATAAAAACACACATCAAGAGAGAAAAATATTGTTTTGTTAGGGAATGGGGGTTTTCCTTGGTAAAACCCTATTTTGGTAATTAAACCTTGAAATGAAATAGAAAAGCATGAAGTAATAATAAATGAACAAATACAATGTTGCAACTCACCAAACCCTTGAAATGAAGGTCACAAAATTATTTGAAATGGATTTAATGGATGTGGATCGTGACTCTTGATTGGATGCTTGAAACATTTACTTGCAAGATTTCCTAGAAAATAGACCAGTGCTTCATCAATTGGGAAAATGGAGTCAAATATACAACAACCAATAATATATTAGCCATTTAATTCAGACATTGATGGGCTATTGTCATACTACCTTATAGTATTCAATTCATTGCATCTAGAACATTACTTCTTACCAAATTTTGCACCATTCACTCACAAACTTGTGACTTTATTTAAGCATTTAACTAAATCTTTGAAGTGAAGCAAAAAAAAAACACACATCCAATTAAAACAACTAGAGACAAACAAAAAGATCATTGATCATTTTCATTTATAATCTACAAGTGAATTGCATAGGAGAGTACATGCTCGAGAATTAAGATTTTCTACTATATTTGTGACTTCTATAAAACTAATTTAAGATTATTACATACATGACCCATAACCAAGACAATTTACTATTCTATTCACTGATATTTTCTACCATATGCTTATGAACTTAGCTTCTACCCAGACCATTATGAAACTAAAAAATTGAACCCTTTGCAATGAGCCCTAAAATCCCTTTTATAGATCAAGGGAGCAACAAGCATCCAACTCAATTGCAATTAAATTTCATATGCATTTCATTTCAAAACAAATTTCAACTTCATTTCAGAGATTCCCCAAACAGTTGTGTGTAATCATTTACCAAACAGGGGAAACAAAATTTACAACATTTGTCTTAGAAAAATGATTAGATGTCGTCAAAATCACCGTTAGCTGTTAATGAGCCTTTACATTCCACATCCATGTCGAGCCAATTTTATTTTTTATCATGTCATCAAAAAACCAACCAAGCCAGTACAACCACCACAAAACTATACCAAAGCACCATTATTACCAAACAACAAAACCATAAACTAGACAGCAGATGCAATTCCATTCAATCAAAACCAAAACCAGAATACACACACCCACTTTATGTCCTTGTGGAGGTTGGAGAAGCCACTAATTCTTCTTCATTAGCATCCTTTCCAATAGCAGAGTAAGTATTCCCACTTGGTGTCTTCACTAAAATTGGGGCAACCGCTATTACTTCATCATCTGAGCTTTCCAATTCCATCAGGGCCATAAGATACTAGCGGTAACCAAAATTAGTCTTAGTCATGTTGTCTAAAGGATCATCTGAGATCTCAATAGGAGACTGGTGTCATCCTAAAGAAGCTTCACCATACATAATCCTCCTAGTTTCCCTCACGGGCTTAGTAGGCTACTTCTCCTTAGCTTCTATTATTTCTCTAGTTACAACTCGACTCCTCAACCAATAATTGCTCCTCACATCAACTTGCATAGGCTTCTTGCCATGGGCTTCTTTCTTACCTCCTTCCTCTAGAGTTGCAACAACTCTTGGTGTGCTTTGTTCATTCCCTAGAACATAATAGTATAGTCCCTACAAGTTGAGTCATGGAGACCTCCGCATTGGTGATGTAGAAGCAATAGACTTACTCATCTTCTCTAGATATAAAACCTCACAAATGCAGATTGGAACAATTCCCACTCTCCTCACGGACTTAGAAATTTTATCTTCTGATTGCAATAGTGAAAATAAATGCAATAAACCTCTCATATTTATCAAGAAAATTGGGTGTGCTAATCATCATTGCTCAATGAAAACCAACATGAGGGAGTAGATAATCAACCAAAAGCACTCACATCACAACCATTAATTGCCTAGGTGCATAAAAATTTGTGTATCATCCTCAATGATTATAGGAGGTTAATCATTCACATGCACCAGGATCAAGTTGATTACTCCTACAGACCTTATGCCATTAATGCTCGCTCGTGTAGAGAAAAATGACTATTACCATCACATTTATGGGTTTGAATTATGGTCCTTGATTTTTTGATGAGGTGGTAAATCAAACGGCTCAGATTGAGTCAATCGGGTTTGAATTCCCGACACCATCGCTTGCCAATTCCTAGCCAATGATGTTCATCTAGCTAGGTGCCAACACACCCATCCGCAAGCTCCACCATTCCTTCCTCCAAGCGACTGAGGAATCTACATGTCACTCAATCACACACCTTGCAAGTTTCTGGCTAGCATTATTCACTACAAAAAATAGGCAATTAGCACCTAAAATAGCACCAAAATTGAGTGCATTTGAGTTCATGAATTGGACACTTTTGCTAGTGCAAAACTCGATGCCAAACTGCATGTTCTCTTCGGCACCAATTTTTCCATCAGATTTTGCACCAAATTTAACATAGGATTTTGCATCAAAAAAGTAGTGCAAGCAATAGAGCCGAGAAGGGTGACCAATTTAACGTCACAAATAACACCTAAATTAGGACCTAATTTGGCTTCCAGTTTTGCTTCCATGTCTACTCCCATTTTTTCTTCTAGTTTTGCTCACAGTTGGGCTTCTGGTATGGCATCGAAAATAGCTTCTTTTTTGGCTTCCTAATTGATGCCAAGTTTTGCTTCCATTATGACGTCCTTTGTTGCTTCCAATTTTGCTTCCATTATGACATCCTTTGTTGCTTTCAGTTTGGCTTCCGATTTTACTTCTGGTTTTGCTTCTTGTGTTGCTTCCAAGTTTGCTTCTAGTTTTGCTTCCAGTTTTGCTTCCAAGTTTGCTTCTAGTTTTACTTCCAATTTTACTTCCAGTTTTGCTTCCAGTTTTGCTTCCAATTTTGCTTCCAGTTTTTCTTTCAGTTTTGTTTCCAATTTTTCTTTTGATATAACGTTGCTTGTTGCATCTAGCTTTGCTTCCATTTTTGTGTTTTTTGTCGCTTCTAATATGGCTTCTATTATTGCATCTTTTTTTGCTTCTAAAATTACTTCCATTATTACTTCTTTGTTTGCTACGTGAATTGCTTCTATTTTTTCGACCTAGGTAATGCCAAGTTTTGCTTCCAAGATTGCTTCTAGTTTGGCGTCCATTGTTGCTTCCTTTTTTTCTTCTAAAAATGCTTCTTATTTTGCTTCCATTTATTAATTTAATATGTTTTATTTCAATTTAATTAGTTAAATATATCATTCCTCTTAAATAACTCATATAATTATAGAGTAAGTCATATTGCATTTGAAGTAACTCCTTAAATCTATTGGCAGAGGTGAGTTCTAGTTCAATTTACTCATAAAGAATTTCCAACAATAATTTGTAATGGAGCAAGAAAGGAGGAGGTGATCAGTTGATTCTTCATTGTCTTTACAAAGAGGGCATCTACTGGGACCTTGAACCCCTACCAATTTCAGCCTATACTCTATAAGGATATTCCTTTGCAAATCCAACCATGTGAAAACTCCAGCCTTAGGGAGGCAGGATTTGTTCCAAAAAAGGTGAGTGGGCCAATATTTCTTTCTAACCACCCCATCTTTCACCTTATAGCCTAGCTTAACCTAATACTTCCCAGTTTTTGAGTAGCTCCATCTTATTCTATCCTCTTTGTGATACAACTCACAGACCTGTTTGACAAAATACTCTCTAACTCACTGATCTATGCTCCATCCACCTAAAGACCCCCGAAGCATTTGAAATATTTTATAGGATAAAATTTATAAAGAATTTTTAGGGAAATGGACATCCATACAAATTAATATCATTATACTTATTAAATCTCCAACCAAATAAAATCTACAACAATATCTAGTATATATAAAATAACAATATAATTATTATAACATGATCACCATCTATAATTAAAACAAGTGATTTAAATTGATGAGAGATTCAAAATACTTTCATTTTATGTTTAAAAGACTTGTTATTTTTGTTAATTGACATGACTGGCGGTAGATTATAGATTAACATATTTACTCATTTTTCTTTATGTTTAGCTAAATTAGTGGATATATTTGAAGTAATGTTTTATGTTAGATGCGTTACTTTATGATGATATTAATGAGATAATTATGTTGCATTGATCTTTTACTACCATAATTGTTATCCTCTTTCTAAGAGTTTTGAACAGGGTATTTTAAACATTGATGATGTGGTTAAACTCTATGTTTAATCAAGGGAAATAATCATGCCATTTGATGGGCCCAACTTGATGATGAGTCACTCAAGTCCAACTCAACTTCTTTGTAGTCAGTTATAGAACTTCTACTTCTAGCGCCAATCTGGCATATTTCTCTATGTCCTGCTTTATTCCTTTTTTAGTTTTTCTTTAGTTTTGTTTTAATCTTTAGTTAGATGTCTTAAATCTTGGAAGCTAATCACCATGTTGTAAATTCAATAAGGATATGTTATAAATATCCATGTTTTGGTTTTAAATAGGAGTTAGATAATTTTCAATCATATTTTTGTAATCAATGGCAATACTTTGTTCTATGTCCCACTTTGATCAAATTGAATGAAAACAAGAAGTTAACTCAATCACTGTGTTAAGGGATCTTACCTAAGGAAGAGCAGGGCCCGCTCAACCAAAGGGATCGATCTTGTGTTGGTATTTTACTAAGTTATGTTTTTTTTGTTTATTGATATTAAATATGAAGTGTTAGATGTTAATTCTGGAATGATAAGTTCTTGAATCATTTTCAGTTATTGAATGATAAATTTGGATAGTTACTTCTATTTGAATCACTTTTAAATTTAGTTTATCATGGTTAGATTAAGTGGTTAGAATCATTATAAGATTTATTATATTAATCAGATTTAGATGTTCAAAATAATTAAGTTTGGAAATTATTTGTTGAGTTTAATTAGAAGCAATGATGGAGACTTATGAAAAGATGGAATTGAAGTTAGTTGAAAATTTGTTCATGGAAATTAGTGTTTATGTTTTCTAGATTAATTTTCATTTTCTTGTAATTCAATTATGTTCTTAAAATAGTATTTAATTTCCAGGAATCTTAAGATAGATTTATTTTAAAGCAAAATAGAATAAATTTGGGTTTAATATTTTAAATTAAGAATTAAAGTAGATGTTAGTCTTCTCCATGAATCGGTCTCAATCAAGTCCAATGAAGATAGAAATAAGTCAAAAAAACTTTAGTTTAGGAAATAAGATAGAATTAATCCTTAGGAATTAGTCGATGTATTTCAGCTCCTGAGAGCTCTTGAAGAACTCTTGAAAGCTCTTGAAAGCTCCTGAAGGAGCTAAATCAATACCTAAAGTCACTATTTACAGTGAAAAACCCCCCAAAAATCTGTGACAACCATCCTTATCACATATAGCTCTGAGACACACCTAGTTCAATAAATAATTGACTAAATGATGCAAGTTGTGACATCAACGACCTTTCCCATCACAAATATCTATAATTTAATTGAATTTGACAACATCCATCTTGAGCAGTAAATTAAAATCATCATACATAATAAATATCCATCCAAAAATCATCGACCACTTTCAATATATATGAATTGACAAGTCAATACTGATAAGATCATCATCATATATAACTAAAACAAGTGAAAGTCAAATATTCTAGTAGATCAATAACATGTCAAAATCATACATGTCCAATAGTCGACATAAGTCAAAATGATACATGTACAAATGATAAATTATGTAACTCAAAATGATACAAGTCAAGATGATACATATCCAAATGATATAAGTCAAAATGATACATGTCAAAATGATACAACTCAATAATATTGTATTACAGGCCGTGAAAATGATACATATGATAGTAACCATGAAAAGAGGAATCATAACGATATATCAACAATGATCCATGATGCAGTCTATATGATCATGAATGTCACTGGCTACTACCAGCAATTGCCTCATCATCATCATCGCCATCGTGATCATCATCATCATCATCATTGCCATCGTCATCATCATCGTCATCAGCCTCAGTGTCTTCTATATCTGCGTCATCATCATCCTCTGCCATGTGAACTATACCAAAACCAACATATTCTAGATCTATATCATGAGGATCATCTTGATCTTTTGGAAGACCCGTGTTCTGCAAAAAAAAAAACATTTAAAATGAAAAGTTATTATTTATTTCATGCAATAATTTATTTTTCGGTTATATATCTAATATTACAACATATGAAATGAAACCATAATCATATTACATTATATCAAAGTGCACATAACATAATAAAATTTCAAAAAAGTTGCAGCTCATATGTCATTCCAATTATATAAAACATGCAACAATTCTAATAAACATTAGTAAAGATCATAAAAAAATTTGTTATATAATTTAACTATCAACTGTAAATTCTATTACATAACCTTAAGTGCCAACCCTCTGCATTTTGTTCTATATATGATTATGTTTGCCTCAAAGATCCTTTGAGAGTTAACTAGTCTATATATCTTCTTATCCTATATTTCAAAAATGGATATTTTTCTAGGACACTTTGGCACTGTAATATGTTTAAGAGGTTCTTTGAGAATTAACTAGTCTATATGTCCCTATATTTTAGAGTCAATATTGAAAGTCAAATTTTATTATGATTTTAACTAGAGATTAGATCAAGGATATTGAGCTTTTAAGATATGTTCTTTCTAGTTGAACATATAGGGATGTATGTAAATCCTCAACCTTGTGCAATGATACTCAAATATTAGTGTTTCTATTTGCATGAGATAAGTAAATCAATGGGGTAATCATACCAAACACTCGAGTATATAATAACAGGCCTAGTGGTAGGTACAATGATATGCCTTGAAATTGCATTTGTAGAGATTCCATACCTATTGAATGAAGAAACCCATTAGCCATGGATGAGATACATAAAGGTACTTTTCACATTGCTAGGCACACCTAATGTGAAAGTAACAACCTTGCTACATAGAAAACCAACACTCCCTCTTAGCAGGGAGTTACTTTGGATAGAGCTACCTCCTCCATGATCTATGTCTATAGTTGCTACTACTCTCTTTGAACTAGAGCAACCTACTTCCTCTGAATCTAGAAATTTGACCTCATCTATGTTGTGGCTACCTACTAAAGCTCTACTGAAGTCATCTGAGTATCCCAACTCTTCCAACTGGGTCTATTCCCACCAAGTGGGTTTGCTAAGGTAGTCCTCCTACCACCTGAAAAATGCTTTATAACTAGATCTATGTCCCTCTCAACGAAGAGGTCGACCCCTACTTGGTACAATCATCACTCTCTGATCCCTAGTATGATGGGGTCCTCAACATACACAACTACCTCTGGCCAGAACTATACTGAGTGTCCTGTGAACTCAACTGTATACCCTTAATTCTCTAAGGCTGAAACTGAGATCACATTCATTCTCAAATGAGGAACATATTGAACATGATGAAAGGCTAGAGTCCATCTTGACTCTAACTCAAATACAATTGAACCCTCTCTTCTACCAACTGCTTCTTCTATGTGGATCCCACACCTCACCAAGCATCTAGTAGCTACTAAGCTAGGTGGCTGAAATAGATCACACTCCCCTATCATATTGCATGTGGCACCACTGTTTAGATACCACCCATCTCAGGAAATCTCCTCTGAAGCATAATGACCAAATTTAACCTTTGTAAGGTAAGACACAACGTCTTCACCAGCAAGCATATGAATTCTCTGAAGCTTCTCCTTCAAAACCATGATTCTTCTCTCAAGCTTGTCCTGAAATAGTGAAGCAAGGGATATTAGTTATACTCAATTATACTTATTAAATTACTATACAAATAAACTTTTACTATTTTTTAATACCACTCCCAATGATCTTAATTTTTCCACCCCCACTGATCTTAATTTTTCCACCCCTTTTAATACCACATTTTTGAGTGAGGACTATTGTCAAACATTTCACATGTCATCTATGTTTGCTGATTTTAGTTGGCTATAGGTGTTGGTCTAAGTTTAAGGTCTTAAATAGTATCTTTTGAGCTGTTAATTCACCTAAGCATTCACCACAATCATAGGACTATTATCCCCGTATGCGTGTGTTCATCAACAAATTATATCAGAAACTGACCCTCCCCTCCTCATGGAAACCAACAACCATAATCTTGAGACAACTAGCATGCAACATGGCAGTAGGCCAAGGTATGCGGGAACCTATCCCGCCAGTCCATCTAACTCCAATTTTTAATGCCCCTCACTTCTACGGGGGTTGTTGTTTCCTCCCTCTAGCATTGGAGGTGATGGCGAGTAAATTTTCCTTCAGACAACATGCTTTGATGGCTTCTGCATTGGATTTGGGCCTTCCCTTTTCAATGGGTTGAGGCTCAGCATGGGGATGGCAGATACTCTTCCAGATTCAACTGGAGTTGGTGATGGGAGCTACCAATTCAATGCAAGTTACAGCTTGTGGAATTTTGGAGCCTTTCATGGAACCTCATCTATAACAAAGAGTGGTTCATGGTAGCATGGGGTGAGGAGGCAGAGGCAACAGTTATCAGTCTTGGGAATTCTATGGGGATTACAACCCAAGCATCCCCATGCACATTTGTGAGGAGATTAACAACTATGAGGCTTCTTATTTGGCAATGCAATAGGAATCTACAGATCCCCCCAAGGTGGTTAGCCCATATTGGGCACTCAAAAAAATTCTAGAATGGACCCTCTTGGCTCAACAGTAGCAAGAAGCCTGGGCTACTTCTTTGGCCCACGATCTCCATTGTTCTCTTGAGTAGGCCAAGGCACACCTGGAAACCTTGGCAGATAGATTGGGCACTCACCACCCCATTTCGTCACAAGCTTCACTGGCAGAATCCCACTCATCTCTAACACTAGCTCAAGCCAAGGGGCAAGAGCACCTTCATCCTACCACTCAGAGCGGTGAGTTGAATGAGAAGTGGATGCAAGGGAAGAGTGTGGAATCAAAATTGGAGCATAAGGAGGAAAATGGTTGCATCATCACCTTTGAGCCTTTGTCTGAATTTGGGAGTGATCCAACCCTAGTTCCTTTGGGATTTCCTAGCTATAAGCCAACAATCTAGTTTTTCTTTGTCATGGTTTTTTAGTATTTTTTGTTTTAGAATCTTATATTTCATGTCTTGCAGTCATTCTCAGAATCATGTACGTTGGTTTCCCTATGAAGGGCAGCAGTTTAAAACTAAACCATCTTTTTTTGGTTGTGTCAAGCGGAGAATCCTGAATTTCATATACAGGCCTCCCTAACTAGTCTCTGTAATCTATGTACATATTTCCTTTTTCAGCAATAGAATTATGAACTTCACAAAAAAAAAATCATAGGACTATTATCTAATTCAATTTGTCATGCAAATAACAATAAGGGGCAGCAACAATATAACTTTATATATTTAGAAAATCCCTTGTTATTTATAGCAGATTTTAATACACATAAGAAACAAGAAGAATGGTACCTAGGGATTTGATTAGAGCTAGCTCTCCTTTCCTTGTGCCCAGATGAAATATTCAGCTCCCTTCTTGATTGTTATTTGACTATGTTTAGTGCCCAAGAGCTTCACAACCCCTCCAAACAGATCAAGCAGTGCCCATCACTAAGACAACTTCCCCCACATTGTCCCTAATCATCAATTTCACACCCAACAAGGAGTAATATCTTGTGATGTGGAAAACGCCCAAGGTAAATGCTTCCAAATGTTCCTAGCAATGGAAATATAAGTCCCACACACCAGCAAACAATGACGGCCAATCATTTTATGGATAAAAAGTGCCCAGATTTAAGTAGTGTAGGTCCACACTCTATTACTTGAGGATTAAAGTCACCCAACACTAAGATCGAGATCTGCTATGGCCCTTTGCTACTCCAAATGTAATGAAATGTGCCCAACCAAGGAGAATAAGTTCCCACGTACTTAGATAATGAAGGAAATGTGCCCAGGTTTAAAGGGAACTCATCCAAAAAAATAGATATGGTTCCCACACTTCCAAAATAGAAATTTTCATGTCCATGGTGAAGGGAATAGTGCCCAACTTGTCCAAAAGATAACAAAGATGAGAGAGGCACCCTCTATTGCTCAATAAATCTCCCTCTAGCCTTCACAACTTCCTCTAATATCAACCAACAGTCTATTATCCTAAAAACATTGAATCCAATGGAAAAATTTGAATGATCTTCCACTACTGACCAGCTAGGGTAGATCTTGCACCACCGAAACCAATGAATAATGCAAGATTTTCTTCCAAACCTTAGCCTCTCCAAGATCAAGAGCTCTCCAAGTAATTTTTTCCTTTTATTTTAATAAAGACACTTTTCCCTAAGTTCTTAACCTCATTGGATCTCTATTTCTAACATGAAGCCATCCAAAGTGACAATATATTTAGGACAACAATGTGATCTAGGGTTGGAGAGGACTATATAGTGCCCAAGACTCACACATACCAACAATCAATAGTTTGATATTTTGATGGAATGGGAAAACCTATTAAGGCTAAAGAAAACCTTTCTTTCTATACTTAAATCAACCCCTACTTATAGTGACTTGGCAATATATTTGGAGGCCAAACTTTGGAGCTTGTTAGTGCACAAAATGTAGGGAATTTTTGAACTTTTGAAGCTAGGGTTCATCACACCTTAGCTCCTTAATTCCTTTTATAGATGATTGAGATTTGGTAGTTGGTGTGGTTTCTTTGGAATAAATCCCTATGTTATGGTGTCTTACTAAGCATGCATGAGAAAAATTAAAAGACTTTGTGGTATTTTCAGTAGCATATACCTTTCAGAATAGAATCAACCTAAGGACTATCAAGAGCATATCTATGACCTAATTTTGAATGAATCTGAGTATGGAAGTATAATGGCATCTCTAGCACCATTAAGAATGAGAATTATGGACACAACTCTAGTCTCCTATAGAAAATATAGATTTCATGTACATCCAAGATATTAAGCAACCATGATCAATATTAGTTCTAAAAATGGAATGCCTCGAGCACAATAAGGTCCTTCTTCAAATTGCTAATATTAAAGAGCTTAGATTTTTTGCAAAAAAACTAGATGCTTTTGAGCCAATGGAAGATATCATATTTGAAGCCTTGGGTTCCCTACATGAGACTTCAAATCCAAACAATGTTATGATTATAGATGTGACATAGACATGAAGAATTTAACTGCAAGAAGCCTGGGCTACTTCTATGGCCCAGCAAGAAGTGTTTAGTAATCAGAGGTGTAGAGATTTAAGAGAAGATCTCATCCATATGACAAAATACCTTGCAAATAAAATTATCAATACTATGAATGCTACTTCCAGGGCAATTTTGCAAGCATTGGGGATAAATGATAGGTTAGCTATTATATTGGATGCCCAAAGACTTATTGGAAAGCATCAAATAATGGAAAGTGTGCAAAATAAGGAAAATGAACTTCTAAAGAAAGTCCAGTAGGTTTCAAGGCTCGATTCACTAATCTGTTTAAGAAGGGTTTTCCATTATTTTGGGATGATCATTAGTATTTGATTCCTCAAAATCAATATTTGGAATTTCTAGCCAAATGCAGAAGTGAAGACTCCAAATTTGAAGATCTCAGCAAATCACTGAAGGGGCAGTCTATAGTAGATAAGTTGAAAGATGACTTTGATCTCTTGACTAAGTTCAAATTATTAGTGCACTACTTGCCTCCATTTTCATATGCTCAATATAATGACCTGCAGTTTTCAACTAGTGAAATGATAGCTTATAATTTCCCAAGTGCTTCTCGATGGGCCATCATAATTAAATATGGAATGAAGATTCACCTACCTTCTAGAAGATAAGCAGTAGACCTTATTCTGTGCAACTTTCCACCAATTTCTGAGCAATGGTCCAAATATCTTGTTGCAATTCTAACAAACAAACCAGAATCTTTGCAGTAGTTTTAAATATTTTTGTTTGATTTTAATTAGAGCATAAAGTTAGTTTGATGAGCTAATAATGGCTCAAAGTTTGTAATTATCTATATAAACTATGTAAATTCAAAGACAGGGGGTTCCAGACTGTTTTGTTACACTCTGACTCTATTATTTAGTAGGTTTATTTGATAGCTATATATAATTTAATACATAAGTGTTGAAAGGCCTATATTTTTATCTCAATGAATTCATGGAGTTTTCAATATTAGTTTGTTCCCTCTCATGTTTGTGCTTCCAATTGCTATATTCTATTCTAAATGTTGATGTTTACAGTGAATGTGATTTACTCTTTTTATGAACGATAGAATCATTACAAGATCCATGGTGATATATTGTGATGACTATTTTATTAAGACATTGACATATTATGTATAATTTTCTACTACAAATTATATGATATTAGTTCATGGAGAACTTGGTCTCCACTGTCTCACACAATCACTTTTTGACATAGATCGACCTTCTCATCACCACACATGGAACTTGATTTGGCATTGGCACATATGTTGAGGCATGATAGAGATGACATAGCACCCTTGCACACATTTTGAGGCATCATGGAGGTTGTTTATTGGTTCATGCGTGGATTATTTGGTCCACTTGACCCACACGAGATACTTTATTACTTTTCTATGTGGAGTGGCCCTTCATCTTCCATAGGTTTGGGGTTATCTAGCATTTGGGAACACATGTTCATGCATGAGAGGACTATTTTATGGTTTTTTGGTGTTTGGAGTCTAGCGCCACCCCCTCTCTCTATAGGAGTTAGGTTTGTATTTTACACCAAACACTCTCTCTATAAGACCTATGTGGTGGTTCAAGGCCCTATGCCACATCACCCATGGATCCTAGAAGTGGATGTTACAAAAAAAGTGCCTAGTTTTCAACACTAAAACATAGCCTAAACCTCAAAAGGAGGAGTTAGGCAATTAACTTCTAGGAACACTAAATGGTTCCCTTCCATCAACGTCAAGGGTTTAGTAAAAAACATAGTGGCCCTATTTAGTAGGTTGTATGGGGAGAAGGATGCTTCTCATTTTCAAGAATCCTAAGTCTCATTGCTACATATGTTGCTTAAAGAAGGGCCAATTTTAAACTAGGTAGTTGTTTTTTCACTCACTTTGTGCAATGAAATAATGAGAGTCAAGTCTCCTCCAGTGGGCACAAAGCCAGAATTCTATACAACCTCTTACCTGTGTTATATTATTTGTGCAGCTAATAAATTCTTTGGGGATGAATTGGGCATGGAGCATCCCATGTCATTTTGTCCATGTTTATTGCTAAGACCGATGTGAGCACAAATATTCATCCAAATATGAGCACATATGTGACCAATTCTTTGCTCCCTTGCATGAGCTATTATTTGAGAAAAGCTTCCCTAGGTTTTATGAATTCATGATCAGAATCTTGGAGAGCCTAAGAGATTACTCCCTATATGAGTTGTTAACATATAGGAAGATCTATGGCACCACAAAGGCATCCCATACTTTTCCCAAGCATGTACGTGACATGTTGTTGATTAAGAAGTTGCATGGCATACTATACTCTTGAGATTTAATGAAGCCATGGAAGCAATGGTAATGGATGTAGATGAGATGGATCTAGTGGCTAGGGCTATGACTAGGGTCACCAAAACACAAGAAAATGAATCAAACATCCTTAAAATTAAATGATAAATGGAAGGGAATAAGAAGGAAATTGAGCACTTGAAACATCAAGTGGAATAATACAAGGCTGCAAGGTATGACATAGGTGATTTCATGGAATATGCATTAGAAATCCATGATGACTTGACCTTGGTGCAAAAGGAGTTCTACAAGGATGTGTTAGATCTATAGGATTCCTACCAAGATGCATCAAAAAATTCTTACATGTTAAAAGAATGGAAACATCATGAGGAAGGATGACAAAGATGCATGTGGATCACTTAGTAGAATGGAAACATGAATTCAAGGAAGCACTCCTTGAGATATCATGTTTGAGAGAAAAGAAGATAAATCAAATCAACATGGGACTAAGTTAATAAAATGATACAACTCATAACTTAAATGAGGACACTTAAGAGATATTAAAATACCATGGTCATTAATTAAAAGATGTGATGAAAATAAGAAATGAATTTCACCCACTTCCCTTTAAGGAAAACAATATTTTTTTCCTCAACATGACATAATGGGACAATTGAGTGGGATCTAGGGCCAACATAGCAACACTTTAGAACTCATCCTATGCATCAATAAACAACTCAACACAAGAAATACAAATTGACATATTAACACAACAATATCCAACTAAGTTATTGAAAGTCAACTATTGATACCTCATTCTCCATCTAGATTACAAAATCGGTCCATTTTTTTCTTTGTAACATTTCCTTTTCAAATTGTGTTTGATGTTAGCCATATTTCTCCTCCTGTCAAGACATGGCACATGGACTAGTTAAACTAATTAATATGCAATCATTTACTTTTTCGTAGGAAATTAAAAAATATATCATTTAACATAATTAGTATACTTACAAATGTAAAGATTAAGGCCTGTAAACCTTTCTAGCCACTGTGATGCATAGCATGAAGTTTTTCAAGCCTATCCTTGGAGGTCTTGTCTTGAAACATATACTAATTCAATTTAACTATGCACAAATAAAATTTAAAAATCGTTTAATAAATTTGATATAATCTTATGAGCAAATTCAAATACCTGCATACTTTCCTCATCAGACTTCCTCCATGCATAAAAATTCTCATATGCTTTTACAAGCTTTTCCCATACTTTAACACTTACATCAATTGGAATTTTTTTGAGCCTTAGATCAGGAGGATTTTTTTTATCTTCTTTGTTTGGTTGCACCAAAATCTCTTGCAGTTTTGAGACATTCGTAGCTTTATCTTCTTTACAAACCAACCTATGCCAAATTCAGTCTCCATGTCATGGATAACTAATTTTTGTAGGTTAATGTAGAGCAGGGGTAGGCATCAAAAATTAGACATCATGTCTTAAGATTAAGGGTTCTTATTCTTCAAACTTCAGATTTGATTCAATGCCCTTAAGCCTACACAAAGCTAAAACCTTCAATTTTGGTAACCAACACTCAAGACTCTTACCAAACCTTTGGAACACCTTTTAACATGTATACATGACCTATTATAACTCTCCATGGATTCCAAGGATATATATTTAATCAACTTGCATGGTTTCCCTATCTAGGCCACCCAAATCTGGTAAGTTTCCAAAACTGATAAAATGGTGATAACTTGTAGACCAGACCCCATTTCCAAAATCTGAAACCTATTTTGAGAACCCATTTGGAATTTATTCAACATATGTGGAAATTATGGGTGGTTTTTTTGCAACATAGGGCCTTAAAATTGACTATCACGTTTTGAGAAGAGGCATAACTAGGCTTGCATGAATGTGGATTTATTGGTTCTATACTTTCCAAGCTTTGACCATTGGTCTGAACTCCTAAAATATGATTTTGGGAACTTTTTTAGAATATTCCAACCCTTACCAACCTTCTTCCAATGGCTTTATTACAATTTCCAACTCATATGGCTCTTTTAATGGTTAAAACATGAAGAAACACAGCTAGGGAATCATCAAAATCACATCAAAATCCACCTATTGATTTTGTAACCTAGAGAAAACAAAATATAGCCTATCACCTTCCATTCCACCAAGTTATAGCATTTTCCACCTATGGAAATAGAAGTTATACCATTTTCTTGTTCAAAACTCTCAATGCCTAGAGTTAATAACCTGCTTTCAAAAAAACTAAGATATCTTGCTCTAAACTTAACCAAATCACGTGAAATCATGAAAAATTAAATTCTATTTAGATAAATATCATATAAACACAATAAGAAATCAAGAACTAACCATACAGGGTTGTGCAAACTTCAAGAACAACAAAAAATGTTTTAAATTTATAGAAAACAAAGGTTTTTTTATTGAAATTCACACACATACATCCTCTGCCACCAACCCTTCTCTTAGTTCAAACATAAAAAGGTATTTTATGCCCTTTAAAACATTTTTACACCTAAATTAACTAATTTTTGAACTCTTAACTGTTCAACTTCTCATTACATGTGAAAATTACAAAATTGCACTTGACAACTTTTGTGACAATTTGACAACTTTTACAATATTTGACAAATGAACCAAAAATGACATTCAAATACTCAAAACCCATTCACACAAGTTCAACATGGTCATTTAGACCTTATTACATGATTCAAATACCAACTAGAACAAAACTTTACAAAATGGCCTCATGGAGGCATGGATCCCACTTGGTGCTCCTACACCATACTCCCGAAGAAAGAAGAATTCAAGTCCCTTTTGAATTGAAGGTAGGAATTATCTTTCTTTATGTCTTTTATCTTCTTCCTTTTGGATTCCTTGAAACATTTCCATGATGTCTTCATCTTTACCTTGGGTTTCATCTTGTTAATGTAAACACTCTTTCCTTTTGTTTTGCTACCTTATAACTGATCCCTTTTGCCCTGATGGACTACACACTCTACCCTAGCACCTTGTTCTCCTTTCAAAATCTGTTTCATCTTAAATTTTGGTCTATCTCTCCTTAATTCTGCAATAACACAACTCTTCTTACCCATCCTTGTAATATTAGATGTTGATCTCTTCTAATTTTCTATACAATCAACAACCTTTCCTTCATCCTTGTCAATTTGGAAAATATAGTATGGACCCTTTGTCTTGAAATTATGTCACTCAACTTCATCTTCACCAATTTGTCTGATCAATGCAAACATAAAGCAGGTTGTACCCTCATACTCCAACTATAAATGTGTAGTGTATTCAATCACCTTGAAGGTTTTGTCTTCCCACTTTGCATGAGAACTAACTCCTTTCCTTGTATTGTCATCTATTAACACATAAACATGCTCTTGCAACAAGTATTGAACATTTAATGGCAATTGATCAATCCTAACTATTCTTATAACAATCATATGTTTACTTACCATTTTATTAGCTACCTCTTCCTCTTTTCTTGTCTTTTTTTCTTCAATCAAGGACTCCTTAATGTGTGATTTTGTTTCTCTCACTTCTCTTCTTCTCTAAACAATCTTCTTGATAGGCCACATAGCCTTATTCTTAACTTGTAAATGCCAGTTTGCTCTTGGTTTGCTAACTATTGCATCTCAATCTTCATTCTTTCTTCCATATTTTATCGGATTTCCCTCATTAGTTCCAAATTTTTCCTCAACTCTTTTATCTCTTGATCCACATCTATTTGTTTTTCCTTCTCTTTTTTCTTTATTTTTTTCCTCTCTTTTTCTCTCTTGTTTCTTATTTGGTAAACCCTCACTTTTCCAGTATCTAGGAACTATTCTCTTCCACACATCCATTCTTTTGGTATTTCAATACCTTCACATACCAAACTATCCTCTACCCAATAGGATTCTAGAAGATGCACTCTTCAAGACCTCTTCTACCTGTATAACTGAAAATATGTTATACTTCTGTGAATCCTTGCATGCAAGGATACTCAATAATGAGTCCTTGCAAATCAATTCACAACTCTCTATCTGAGAAGAGCAGGGATTGATATTGTGGCCCTCCGATTGACCCAGTTACCCCTGCAAATACAGTCTCGGAACGAGAGATTCAAAGAGGAGAAGCAAGGATGCCAATCTCCATGAATCATGTTCTTGCAATGCAACAATGAAAACTAATCTAAATGACTGTAAAATGCAATAAACAAAACTAATTTATTGAAATGAAAATTGATCTACATGCAATGCCATAAATGAATTACTTTGCAAATTAATCTACTATGAAGATTAAGCTAAAATGTAATATTAAGCTATATGCTCTAAAACTAAGATGCTTATAAAATCAAACTAATGTGTAATCTCAAATGATAAAATTCAAGAAAATTTGTAGCATAAGTCTGATGTAAAAATTTGATGATCCTTTGAAATGAGAATGAGAGGGCTCATTTTATAGGAAAAAGTGGAATTGAAGGCAAATTCAGAAGCAATGTGGGATAAATAGAAAAATAGAAACAAATCTTGATTGGAATTCTTTTTTAGTTTATTTCCTTTTAACTGATTTGTTTCCTTTTTTTTCATCACAGGATATTCTTGAGAGGATATTTCATTTATTTTATTTAATTTAAGATGATAATATCTCTTTTAATAAAATAAAATAAGATTATGTAATTTAGAAATGAATATTAATAAAATAAAATAAAATTATTTAATTAAAAATAGATTTAATTAAATAGCATCATTTTATTTAAATAATATTAACTTCAATTAAATAACATTATTTTATTTATTAAAAGGGATTTATTTCTTTTGATTAAATAAAATTAATGAAGCATTCAAACCTTAGGGAATATTGAAACATTTGAAATAGTTATGAATTGATTAAGAAATTTGATTTGAAAATGCGACAATCATTGATTCAGAAAATTGATGTTGACAAATTAAATAAATGGGGCCCAAAGTCTAGGTGACCATTTTAGGTTGCATACACTACCCACTTCCTCTCAGTGGAAGAAATATGCACACCTTCTACCCAGCTTCATCACTATTAGAGGATACAACAAATTTTCTCTCACAAATTTCTCTCAAGGTATTCTAGCTCTGATAAAAAATTGATGTAGATAAAGGGTAGGAATCAATGATTAGACATCATGTTTTAAGATTGAGGGTTCTTATTCCTTCAAACTTCAGTTTTGTTTCAATGCCCTTAGCCTACACAAGGCTAAAACCTTCAATTTTGGTAACCAACACTCAAGACTTTTACCAAACCTTTGGAAAACCTTTGAACATGTACACATGACCTATTATAACTCTCCATGTCTTCCAAGGATAGATATTTAATCAACTTGCATGGTTTCCCTATCTAGGCCACCCAAATCTAGTAAGTTTCCAAAATTGATAAAATGGCAATAACTTGTAGACCAAACCTCATTTCCAAAATCTGAAACCTATTTTGAGTACCCATTTGGAATTTATTCAACATATTCCCTAATAAATGGTGGTTTTTTTGCAACATAGTGCCTTAAAATTGACTGTCCTATTTTGAGAAGAGGCATAACTAGGCTTGCATGAATATGGATTTATCGGTTCTATACTTTCCAGGCTTTAACCATTGGTTTGAACTCCCAAAATATGATGTGGGGAATTTTTTTAGAATATTCCAACCCTTACTAACCTTCTTCCAATGGCTTTATTACAATTTCCAACTCCTATGGCTCTTTAAATGGTTAAAAACATGAAGAAACACAGCTAGGGCATCATCAAAATCACATCAAACTCTACCTCCTAATTTTGTAACCTATAGAAAACAAAATATAGCCTATCATCTTCCATTCCACCGAGTTATAGCATTTTTCCACCAGTGGAAATAGAAGTTATACCATTTTCTTGTTCAAAACCCTCAATGCCTAGGGTTAATAACCTGTTTTCAGAAAATCTTAGATATCTTGCTCTAAACTTAACCAAATCACATGAAATCACCACTAAATTAAAGTAGATTCAGAGCACTATCATCTACACATGATTATAAATCAAGAACTAACTGTACAAGGCCATAAAAACTTCAGGAACAACAAAAAAAATGTTTTAAATTTGTAGAAAACATAGGTTTTTTTATTGAAATTCTCACACATACATCCTCAACCACCAACCTCTCTCTTAGTTCAACCATACAAAGGTATTTTATGCCTTTTTACAATTGTTTCCCACCTAAATTAATTGACTTTTGAACTCTTGACCGTTCAACTTCCCATTACATGACAAAATTGCAAATTTGCACTTGACAACATTTGTGACAATTCAACAACTTTTACAATATTTGACAAATGAACCAAAAATGACTTTCAAAGACTCAAAACCCATTCACACAAGTTCAACATGGTCATTTAGACCTTATTACATGATTCAAATAAACTAGAACAAAACTTTACAAAATGGCCTCATGGAGGCATGGATATCTTTGAGAATGGCAAATGTAGATGGTATTTGAACCATTGAACGCATGATTCCTTCAACCTATTCACAAACAATTTTCCATCATCTGTCATTCAGACTTCCCCTAAAACCACACCATATTCTATCTTGGTATCATAGCTACCAATGCAAGATGTTCAAAACATGGCATGGTGGAAGAAGTTTGTGTCGCGGGAGTGGCTAGGACATTAGATGTCTTTGCTCCCTAATCCACATTCTTAGAGTTTATTGTTATTGAATTCCTCCTAGATCTTCTGCTCAATCTAGGACTGGTTGGGGAATCAATTGATTCCCTTTTACATGATTGATTTGGTTGCAATGTTTCAAGGGCTTTACTAGATTATTTTTCTATGTATCTGGAAAGCATTGTCAAGTCCACACCATCCAATTTGTTCATTGCCTCTACCCCTAATATGGAATCCAATTCCTCTTTATCTTTGTCCGTCTCATGTCCCTATATATATATAAAATAAATTTCTTGTTTTAAATTTAGAAATAAAAAACTAAAAACTAAAAATCAAAGAAACAATGGAAACATTTACAAATCTATGAATTGACAATGAATTACCTCGTTGTGGCTAGATTCTGCTCCCTTTGTTCCCTTCCCTCTATTGCTTGACATTTTGAGGTGACCTAGGGAAAATTATTTGTCTAGTCTATGGAGGAAAATGAAGTACACATTGCTAGGTATGAAAGTTTTCGTCTAGTTTGTGGTATGAAATTTTTGTTTTGTGGTATGAAAGTTTTGTTTTGTGGTATGAAAGCAAGCCACCAATCAAATAAATTAAAAGAAATGGGCGATTTAAAAGAAATGGGTGATTAATGAGAAAGCTTTACCTTGAATGACTCTCTTTCTAGATTTAAATGCCTATGACATATCTCCTAAGAGTTCAAACCCTGTGATGGAATGAATAATGCAAAAATAAGACCACCAAATAACCCAAATCAACTGAAGCCCGACCATTATCTACTAGGTGGCATCCCTTTTGTACAAATCTATTAGTAAAAATTATATCTAATATCTTTATATGGATTCAAATTGAACCAAAAGGAAAAACATATCTGGTTTTCACATTTAAAGTGAAATCAGGGGTTTTATTTCTATCCATGTATCCTCTACTCTATATCTCGCAAAAGAATTAAACTGAGAGACCAAACACTGTAAACACCATCTATCCTATGCTCTATATCTAGAAACAAAATTAAATCGGGTGACCAAATAATGCAAACACACAAGAAAAATAAAAACTAAAACACAGGCAAGAATTTTTAATATTCTTCTTTGTGTGTTATGTTTTAACGTAGGCAAGAATTTTTAATTTTCTATTTTTGATTCATTAGTCGGCACTATAGTCCTCATTGTTAATTCTAAATTTAGTGCTGAATTTCAACTCTAAAAGTAATCTCTTTGGGGTTCCAAAGGTGGCGCAACATGCACCTAATTTAGCGCCTAGTTGTGCCAAACCAAAATGTTCCTCATGCAAACATTTGGAATTGAGGTAAATGTTTAAGTAGTAAGGGTTTTATAACATTGGAATCTAATGTGACAACAACATACCACCAACTAGCTTGGAAAAAAATGGATACATCCTAGAAACTTTACATAATAAAAACATAATTTGATGGAACTTAAAAAAAATTGTATTGTGTTTTAGTATCTTGAAAACCAAACTCTTTTACCTATCAAACAAATAAATTCAGATCTCATGCCTTCTCTTGGTTAATGAAGATATGCATGCTACCTAAATCAATCAAGATGTCAAAGGTTTTATCTAGTGGCTATACTTCCATGCAATACTAATTATGAAAACATAACATATTAGGCTACAAATATGATATACAGCATAAAGTAGGTCATGCTATGTATCAATCTTTCATTAAAGTTGTACTAAATTGTTAAGTCTTATATGGGTTGAGTCATTTGTAAATATTTGTTGGGTTTTATTTGATGAGGGAATTTCTACATAACCAAGCCAACTACTTTCACCACGGCCTCTATGGAGAATAAACACTAATCATGAAAAATCAAAAATCAAAAATTAAATTTTTGGATCTTATCTAAGATAAATATTCTCACACTATCCAATGTAAAGTAGGTTTCAATCAAGAATAATGAATCCAATCTCTAGTTTTTAAAGAGAAAATATCTACAATTTTAATGAATTTGTGGAAGAAGTGTAAGGTAGAGAACAAACTAAAATTATTAGTAATAGGTTTTATTTCATCTAGGATAACAAGGGAGCATGGAAGGGATGTTCATCTAAAATTATTAGTAATAGGTTTTATTTGCAGTCAACTTGTAAATAAATATCTTTTTGATGTGAATTTGTAGTCATCTTGTAATCATAATATTTCAGCTCTAGTTGTCAAGATTTCGCGTGTAAAATTTTTGTGAAGAGCAAAATGTTGCAATGTCCTATTTTTTTTTTCGTAGTTGCATCTTAATGAAAAGCGAGTGTATTAACAAGATAATTTCAACAATATTATCTTGGTGCACAACTGTTATGTGACTATTGTCATTGTTGTGTATTACAGGATCCAAAGGACGCCATGGAGAGAGGACGTGGATGGTGTAGAACTACTAAATCACAGAGAGGAAAGTGGGTGGAAATAGATATGACAACGAAATCTTTAGATACAATAGAGGTAAGAAGAGAAAGCAACCTCAACCAAAGGAGGAAGGTGTTTATGAATTCACAAATACTACAACATAGAGGAGATAAAGTCATTTTTTTGTCCATGAGGCCTCTGAGGTCAAACATATTGGTTGAAAATGCACAGGAATGGTGATTAAATGTTATTCTATGATCAAGGGAAAAGTTTGAAAATTAGGATGGCCAAACCATGATATCAATATGTCAAATATATGACTAAAGTGAGGTTTTGTGTTGGATATCATATTCGATGAAATGATATAATTGGTGTACTAAACATGATTTACTATGTTGTGTATTATAGGGGTGAGATGAGGCCATGGCAACAGATCGTGTCATATCAAATGAGGACACAACAGATGAAGCGGGACATCAGGTACTCAAATTTTGACTTAACTTAGAAAAAAATGATCTGATGGAATTTTGTGATACATCCATCTTTTTCCATAGTATTATTGAAATTTATAATGTATTATAAAATATTGACATAAATTAATGCATGTTGTTGATTATTTTAGATGGAGATTGGAGAAAATGCAGAGCCTGGGCGTTCAACTAGCAAAAGAACAAGATATGTACATGGACATAGATGTAAAACTATTAAATCACGTAGAGGACAGTGGGTGGAAGAGGATATGACAATGGATCCTATAGACACAACAAATGATTGCACTAAATAAGAGGTTGGTCAGGACTATAGTACATGGGATGAATACTTTGAGAAAATTGTTGTTTGTGGATGTTTTGTATGTCGTGGAAAGAAAAAATTCAAATGAGAGATTGTACAAAGACATTACATATATGATGAGCTTCCATTTGGTAGTATTCCTCCTACAATTGATTCAAATCCAATAGGAATTGTGGTAAGGAATTTTCCAATTTGATATAAATAACATGTATACTTTGTTTAAACATTGTTTTATATTATTTAAATAACTAATTTTTTTCTTAATGGATACTTGTAGGATAAATTTCTTGGTTTAAATTTTCCTGGATCACTGACTTACAACATAGAGGGAAATGATCATTTATCAGATGATACATCTAATAAAAATATGTGCCAATATACCAGCTCGGAAGATGAGGAATTGATGAAAACAAGTAACAAAACAAGAACCAGTTTAAAGATGCATAATTTGCTTAAAGACAAGGGGAAGGTGGACTACATACCCTATGAGAATGAATGTGATGGAGAGGATGACTTTCCCCTGAGTTTGAGATCAATTTACAAAGAGACATTTGATTGTAGACTATATTGTGCCTGACCTAGTGATCAACAACTACCTAGAGTGTACGAGGTGTTTCATTTTGGGGATACAGCTACATGATACAATCCTCCAATATTCATGGAGTGAATCTAGGCCTCTTTATTGTCCACAATGTACATGTGGGATCTAAACATAGAAACAATGTAGAACAAACCACTATGAGATTAATTCAATATTATGTTCCATCATATTACAGTGGTGAATGGAGAAGGCTAGTAGAATGTAAGCCTAGCATGTCAGCATATGGTCTAAATTCGAATATGTATACACATCGTCTCCAATTAGAAAGTGGAAAAGAAATGAATAGAGGTCATCTTATGTATATAGATGGATATGCATACACACAAAAATATTGCAGGATTTATAAATAGTACTAAGGGAAGGGACCCTACTGTAAGACCGAATTGTCAATTTGTTGAAGTTATAAATGATAAAGATGGAGCTATGGAAAGAGAAGTTGATAGATTGATAATGGTTGAGGCTATTATGGACCTTACCATTGGGGATGAGTTATTGATTGATTACCACTTCTTAAAACACACTCTTGCACAAAATAAAAGGGAAGAAAAAGGTCTCCCTAAGGATGTTCTTAAGGGTAGAAAACCAAAGAATAATAAATGAGTGTGGACTGAATTTTTATAAACTATGTTGACAAAATTGTGTTTTATTTAAATTATTGTATAAAAAGGTAGTCTGTAAAATAATGTTCCATTATTCAATTGATGTATATATGTTCATACAATTTATATTTATATTTTTTAAGCCATATTTGATTATATTTCTTTGAAATTGATACATTTATTATTTATCCAATTGTTTCCAAACATTAAATAATGCTTGCATTTGTTGATAGGTAGAAGATGTTGATGAAACACATACTAATACCCAAGATCCTACTAGGTTATTAGGATTTGGATGGGATGATCCAAACCATCCTTTAAACAATACCAGGGTGAAAAGAGAAACATTGAAGAGAATACTACTAGCTGAGAAATTTGAACAATTGATGAGATCCACATACACTGATGGCATGCCACCTAGCCTTAATGATGATGATCATGATAGTGAAAATGTAGCGCATGAAGAAGGATTGAATGAAATGCTTACAGGTTTCTTTGGGGATGGAAACAATGATGACAATAATGATGATACAAGGGGTAATTATCACTAACAAAATGTTGATGATAAGGACCTTGTTGTCCCTGAATTTTGACATGCAAAAATAAGAGATAACCTATGAAAATATTGACATTTTTAGGCCTCAAGACACGTATTACGAGGTACAAAAGTTGCGAATTTTAAGTTTTGGGTCTATAGTCCTTTTGGCCAACATTTTTCATTCACTCTTGTCCGTTTTCGTGAAAATCTGAGTCATTTTTCTCAAGTTTTTGGTCAATTTCGGGTTTCAGAGACATCACTGCAAGTTTGGGGGTTTCAAGTTCTAAAATGCAAGTGATACATTCAATTGCAATCAAGTCCCCAAGACCCGATTTCACTTTATGAGATTTTTAAGTCACTTTTGTATTTTACTTGTAACTTGTAATGGGGGTCTCAAGACCCGAATTACAAGTGAGCACCTTTAGTCATTTATAATTTTCATTTTACTTGCATTGGGGGTCTTGAAACCCAAATTGCAAGTGAAAGCACTTTATTCACTTTATAAAACTCATGTAACTTGCGTTAGGGGTCTTGAAACCCGAATTTCAAGTTAAGAGGTTTTTAAATTACTTTTTTATAACTTGTAACTTGTAATGGGGGTCTTAAAGCCCGAACTGCAAGTTAAAAGATTTTAAAGTTACCTTTTGTTCATATGTCACTTGTAATGGGGGTATCAAGACCCGAATTACAAGTTATGGTCTTTATATTTTATTCATAACTTGTAATGGGGTTTTCAAGACCTGAATTACAAGTTATGCTTTTTGTATTTTACTTGTAACTTGTAATGGAGGTCTCAAGACCCAAATTACAAGTTAAAGTTTTAAAATTTGTTTGTCACTTGTAATGGGGGTCTCAAGACTCGAATTACAAGTTAAAGTTTTAAAATTTGTTTGTCACTTGCAATCAAGTCCCCAAGATCTAATTTGCAAGTAAAGGGCCTCTTTTTAGAGTTATTTGATATAAAGTTTACTTGTAATAATGATTTTCCACATTGCAAGTAAGTCACCTTTCACTCTTTACTTGTTGTTAGCCTTCCAAAACCCGAAATTGGTCCAAAATGCTCTCAAAAACACTTGAAAATGAGTCTTTAGGATCCAATCACAAGTGCAAAACTTGTATTTACCATTACACATATGAAGTTGCATGTTCATTCTCCACAATTGCAAGTTAATGTTCTTGTTTTTTCCACACATGTAATGCTGTCTCCAAAACCCGAAATTCACTTGTGAGCCCATTTTTGCATCAATTTATGCCTTCCCTTGTTAGTCTTGTTTGCACACATGATCTATCAAACCAACAAATCAAGGAATGGACATTGTTTTCTAACAATTTCATCTTGAATAAGGTGTTATGGGTTCTTCATCAGTGAACAAAAGATGAAGAGATACAACAGTAATTCATGGGGCAGCCCGAAGGTCAATAATACTCATGAAACCATCTAGGGACAAAGTGAATCAAGCATGGAAAAAGAACTCAATGAAGAGAACTTCCTTCCTAAAGAAATGATACTACTCCAAACCTGTGATAAGGTTGAAGTTCGCCAAGGACACAAAGATCATTAAGAATGCAAATTCCCATTCTAAGTTTGAGATGTCTTCACCAATCCTGAAGCAACATGAAGATAATTGCAGATGAAGGATGATGTAGTTAATTCGTGTCTTGGACACTTAGAATAATTTCAATTGTGCATTTGTAATTTTGTTTTGACAAATTACATGTAAAGTCATAAATTGTAATGGCAAGTGGTCATGCTACTCGCATTATTGAAGATTGTAATTACATGTAATCAAGTTACAAGTCAAATTACAATAGGACTTGTAATGTTGAATAAGTCAACTGCAAAAAGTTAGTGGTTGAGAGAATTTATCAACTCCCACATTTTTCTCAAGGCTTCTCTCCTATAAATACTTGAGGGGGTCTATTGTAATTTTTATCTTTTGGCTATGCAACAAAATTCTACCAATTTGCGTATGCATTCTAAGACTTTGAGTTTAGATGTAAATCAGATTGCAATCAATAAAGAAAAAAATGCCTTCCAAACTTTGTGTTGGTACAAATTGTGATGTGACGACATTATATGGAATTGATTGTGAGTTTTGTGGTGTTATACAAGAGAGATTTAAACTCAATCTTGTAGACTTTGAGATGCAAATTGTGTTTAAAGTTAGAGTTAGATTTTTGGGTTTGATCTTGCAGACTTTGAGCTGCTTTTTACATCTAGAATTAGTGTAGAACGCTCAAGCAAGGAGGTAACTGGAAGACTTTGTGTTGCTTTTACTATCTACGTTTATGCATACAAAGTGAAATAGGTGCATCATACTCGCAGACTTTGTGTTGTCTTATGCTGTATATTGTCATTAGGTAATCATTCTAAAAGGGTAGATAGGATTTTAGATCTTCAATACTTTGTGCTTGGTGATTGTTTTCCCGTCCTGGAGGAGGTGACGGAAGTCTTTGTGCTTTCAGGAAACTTCATTTCCTCTCTCTCAATTTCATTTCAAGGTTGTCGTGATAAGTTTTCTTAAATTTTGTTGTTACTTTTCTATGAAAAGAAAAGAATATAATCCTTCTTGAAAGAAGAGGAAGGATTGTTTTCCTACTCATATTAGTTAAAATTGGTTAAAGGGGAAGCCTTCCCTTTGAAAATAGGAGAGTTTATCTCACACACTGTGGCTGAAACCACAATTTTGCATATCCTCAAGGTATACAAAATTTTCAACCAACAGTTTTTGGCAACTCCGCTGGGGATACGATATGCATTCGAAAGCCTCGCGCTTTCTTTTGAAGTATACATGTGTCCTTTTTCATTGTAATTTATGTTTTTTTTTTTTAATTTCAAGCTTTCACCAAGGACATGTAAATGGCTACTCAAGGTCCTTGGGGAAATACTTTTGGTCCGTTGAATCTAGCTCTACCCCTACATGCTCTTCTTGAAGGATCATGAAAGAACTTTCCCAAGTTCTTTGGTGATGGACAACAACATCTTGACGAGCACGTCGCTGCTTTTTACAGTGCTTGTCGATTTCATGGTGTTGAATACGAAGATGTATTTGTAAAGTTGTTTGTGGAGACTCTCCAAGGTGTTGTTGCAGATTGGTTTTATCATCTGGCACCACGTACCATCACGAACTGGGCAACTCTCATAGCCAATTTTGAAGAAAGGTTCAAGCCTCCTGAAGACGCTCATGCTTTGTTGGCTCAACTCACCCAGTTGAAGAAGGAATCTCATGTTCCTATGCACGAGTTCATCACTCACTTCAACAAGTTGATACAAAGAATTCCAACTGTTTCTCAACCTACAGCTGAGAATTTGAAATATTTCTTTTTAAATGCTCAAGTACCCGAGGTTGTTTTCCTATTGAGAAGAGCAGCTCCAGCTAATCTTGCAATTGCACAAACCTTGGTGATAGAAATTGAACACGATCTCATTCTTGTTGGGCAGATAAGGATAGAACCAAGTGGTTCTTCTTCTTTGGATTCATTTTCCTCCAACACAAGGACACATCCCATGGTGCAAAACTTGGAAAATGAGTTGCTTGCTCTTAAAAGGAAGCTAGCTCAAGGTGTATTCTCTTCCCCTTATGAAGAAGACGTTCCAAGAAGGCCATATCTACCTGTTGCTCATAATTTTTCTCTTGAGGAACCACCAACAAATGCAGCAGTGGAGGATTCTGATCTTGAACAAAGTGATCTTGCTGGTCTCTTCCAAGAGGAGGAAGCAGACATAGTTGGTGACTCTCAAATATGGTTTATGCAATTCCATAAAGCTGTTGAACAAAAAGAAAATACCATATCGGATATCATGAAGAATACACAATAAAAGGTTGAAGGACACCTTTCTAAGGTGTTGATGAAGGAGGAAAATCACATCATGGGATTTGAAAAGATAGTTTATGAAGATAAAACTGAGGTTTCTATTGTTTGGTTTGATGAATTACCCTCTTTTGTGGAGAAAGATGAAGAAAACCTACGCAAAATAGTATCAACAACAGTTTTAGAACATAAAGATAATTCTATTTTGGAGTTTGGAGAGTTTGATGAAAGTTGTCATGAAGCAAAGTTCAACTTTCCTATTCAAAAGAGCAAAGAAGGTATTAAAGAGGATACGCTTTGGGATGAGATGGAAAAAATTTATTCAATCTTTGATGCCAAACCAGTATCCCATAAGTTAGAAGATCTTGAGCAACTTGAGAAGATGAAAATCAAGAGTCTATTTTCCAAAGTGAAGGTTTTGATATTTTTTTAGGTCCTCAAGAAAGTTCTTCCAAGGTTGAAATAGAACATATCATGCATAAGAGACCTACCCCAGAACTAGATGAAGATCACTTCATGAGTACTATAGAATGCAGTATAGTCATGTTTTCATCTGAATCACATGAAGGAGATCATTTGGAGCAGCATAAGGTTGTCATGGTTGATGAACTAGTTTTTCAAGCAACAGCTAATGAGAAGAATTTAGTTTGTGTCTGATCAAGGGGATTCCCCATAAGACATCTTGCTTGGTTGGAAGCCGATGCAAAATCAGAGGTTCCACTTGTACCTGAACATGAAGATATACTTCAAAAAGAATCCAAAGAAGTAGTTGCAGCTGAGCAAGAGCAATCTAGTTTCAAAAATCCATTTCAGAGCAACAATACATGTGATTCATCTCAAGAGAAAAGTGAATTTGTTCATTTCTTCAAAAGAGAACTGCATCAAGTTTTGGTACCATTGCTCGCGCTTCATCTATATAAAGTTTCTTGTGACCATGCAATGTATTATAAGCTATTGCAGAAGGGCAGCTATTTTGCAGAACCAGTTAATGGTTTCGTTTGAGAAGTTTCCATTTTTGGCTAGTTTCAATTAGGTAGGTTTTTACCTTTTCAATAAGTATGGTTGCACAAGTCTATGTTTTGTTTTCTAGTTAGTTGCTTTGCGTCAGTCATGTCATCCTTCCTATCATTTTGTGTCTTTGTTACTTGACTCCATAACCCAATGGATACTAAGGTACTTGGAAATTCTAGATTCTACTACCTTCGCTTTCGAAGGCAGTTCCCCAATCAAAGCCAACTATTGTCCCTAATTTTTGACATGCAAAAACTAGAGATAACCTATGAAAATTTTGACATTTTTAGGCCTCAAGGCACGTATTACAAGGTACAAAAGTTGGGCATTTTAAGTTTTGGGTCTATAGTCCTTTTGGCCAACACGTTTTCATGAAAATTTGAGTCATTTTTCTCATGTTTTTTGTCAGTTTTGGGTTTCAGAGACATCACTGCAAGTTTGGGGGTTTCAAGTTCTAAAATGCAAGCGATACACTCACTTGCAATCAAGTCCCCAAGACCCGATTTCACTTTATGAGATTTTTAAGTCACTTTTTTGTTTTACTTGTAACTTGTAATGGGGGTCTCAAGACCCGAATTACAAGTGAGCACCTTTAGTCATTTTATAATTTTCATTTTACTTGCATTGGGGGTCTTGAAACCCGAATTGCAAGTTAAGAGGTTTTTAAATTACTTTTTTATAACTTGTAACTTGTAATGGGGGTCTTAAAGCCTGAAGTGCAAGTTAAAATATTTTAAAGCTACTTTTTGTTCATATGTCACTTGTAATGGGGGTCTCAAGACTCGAATTACAAGTTATGGTCTTTATATTTTATTCATAACTTGTAATAGGGTTTTCAAGACTCGAATTACAAGTTATGATTTTTGTATTTTACTTGTAACTTGTAATGGAGGTCTCAAGACCCAAATTACAAGTTAAAGTTTTAAAATTTGTTTGTCACTTGCAATCAAGTCCCCAAGACCCGATTTGCAAGTAAAGGGATTTTTTTTAGACTTATTTGTTATAAATTTTACTTGTAATAATGATTTTCCACATTGCAAGTAAGTCACCTTTCACTCTTTACTTGTTGTCGGCCTTCCAAAACCCGAAATTGGTCCAAAATGCTCTCAAAAACACTTGAAAATGAGTCTTTAGGATCCAATCACAAGTGCAAAACTTGTATTTACCATTACACATATGAAGTTGCATGTTCATTCTCCACAATTGCAAGTTAATGTTCTTGTTTTTTCCACACATGTAATGCTGTCTCCAAAACCTGAAATTCACTTGTGAGCCCATTTTTGCATCAATTTATCCCTTCCCTTGTTAGTCTTGTTTGCACACATGATCTATTAAACCAACAAATCAAGGAATGGACATTGTTTTCTAACAATTTCATCTTGAATAAGGTGTTATGGGTTCTTCATCAATGAACAAAAGAAGAAGAGATACAATAGTAATTCATGGGGCAGCCCGAAGGTCAATAATACTCATGAAACCATCTAGGGACAAAGTGAATCAAGCATGGAAAAAGAACGCAACGAAGAGAATAACTTCCTTCCTAAAGAAATGGTACTACTCCAAGCATGTGATAAGGTTGAAGTTTGCCAAGGACACAAAGATCATTAAGAATGCAAATTCTCATTCTAAGTTCAAGATGTCTTCACCAATCCTAAAGCAACATGAAGATAATCGCAGATGAAGGATGATGTAGTTAGAGTCGTGTCTTGGACACTTAGAATAATTTCAATTATGCATTTGTAATTTTGTTTTGAAAAATTACATGTAAAGTCAGAAATTGTAATGGCAAGTGGCCATGCTACTCACATTATTGAAGATTGTAATTACATGTAATCAAGTTACAAGTCAAATTACAATAGGACTTGTAATGTTGAATAAGTCAACTGCAGAAAGTTAGTGGTTGAGAGAATTTCTCAAGTTAGTTGGGATCCTCCCACATTTTTCTCAAGGCTTCTCTCCTATAAATACTTGAGGGGGTCTATTGCAATTTTTACCTTTTGGCTATGCAACAAAATTCTGCCAATTTGTGTATGCATTCTAAGACTTTTAGTTTAGATGTAAATCAGATTGCAATCAATAAAGAAAAAAAATGCTTCAGAACTTTATGTTGGTATAGATTGTGATGTGACGACATTATTTGGAATTGATTGTGATTTTTTTGGTGTTATACAACAGAGATTTAAACTCAATCTTGTAGACTTCGAGTTGCAAATTGTGTTTAAAGTTAGAGTTAGATTTTTGGGTTTGATCTTGCAGACTTTGAGTTGGTTTTAACATTTGGAATTAGTGTAGAACGCTCAAGCAAGGAGGTAACTGGCAGAATTTTTGCTGCTTTTACTATCTACGTTTATGCATACAAAGTGAAATAGGTGCATCATACTCACAGACTCTGTGTTGTCTTATGTTGTATATTGTCATTAGGTAATCATTCTAAAAAGGTAGATAGGATTTTAGATCTTCAATACTTTGTGCTTGGTGATTGTTTTCCTGTCCCAGAGGAGGTGATAGAAGTCTTTGTGCTTTTAGGAAACTTCATTTCCTCTCTCTCAATTTCATTTCAAGGCTATCGTGATAAGTTTTCTTAAAGTTTGTTGTTACTTTTCTGTGAAAAGAAAAGAATATAATCCTTCTTGAAAGAAGAGGAAGGATTGTTGTCCTACTCATATTAGTTAAAATTGGTTAAAGGGGGAGTATTCCCTTTGAAAATAGGAGAGTTTATCTCACACACTGTGGCTGAAACCACAATTTTGCATATCCTCAAGGTATACAAAATTTTCAACCAATAGACCTGAAAGACTCCATCAAGCAAGAAACAAAGACACCCATGTTCAAATCGGGTGCAAGTAGAACCTCAAAATTGGCATGCACATTAATATTATTAGAAATCATGTCACTATTTGGTTGGTCAAACAAAGGATTCACTACCCTACTAAAGTGAGTTGAAATCTATTTCTAACTTTGCATTGTCAATTGGTGTAAATAATTCATAAACTTTCATCAACTTCGTTTATATTTCCTTAAGGGGATATTAAAACCATATATTGTATATAAATAGTCCTAGTATAGATTGACATATGAAACATATTCATCATAAGTCAAACATTCAATTGATTTAATCTCTAGCAATCTTATAGGGCATTAAAAACTAGAATATTCCCTAAAGAGAATGTGTTGCCATCAACTTGTAGAGAAGCGCATTTGTTGTTGGTTGAGTTGGGGATTGAAAATAAGAAAATTGATTCATGTAAAAATGATTGCATTTTATACAGAGATGAATATCAAAGCAAGGTAGAATTCCATGTATGCAAAGAGAAGAGATATCATACAGATGGACAAGGTCCTACAGTTCCAAAGAAGTTTTTACGTCACATGCCAATTATACCTAGAATTCAACAAATGTTTTGTTGCAATTCACTTGCACAATTTATGGAATGGCATGCAAAGAATAGGAGTAAAGATGGATTCATGCGACTTATGGCTGACTCCAAAGCAATGAAACACACAGGAAAAATGGCCAAGAAAATTCAAAGATGAACCCCGCAGTATTAGGTTTGGTCTTGCAATTGATGGAGTGTTCCCATTCTCTTTCTTGAGCTCAAATTATAGTGTTTCTCTAGTCGGATTGATAGTATAAAATATTCCCCCATGGATGAGTGTTAGAAAGGAGCACCTTATGCTGACTCTCATTGTTCCAGGAAAACATCAAGTTAAAAACATGGATGTTTATCTTGTGCCTTTTATTGATGAGATGCAACTGCTATGGAAAGGCATAAGAATGTATGACATATCACGTCCTCCATCAAATAGGTCCTTCATGTTGTATGGTGTGCTATGTTGGACTATTCATGATTTCTTAGGACTTGGTTTTTGTTCTCGTAAGATAAAATATTTATGTATTTGCACTCATAATTTATTTTCATCCCAACTTTCATACTTAGTTTTATACTATTTTTTTGATGTTATTAACATTACTTATTGAATTATAGCACTTCAAACAAAGGGGATATTTCCATTTCCAAGATGTGTAAAACAATTTCAAGGTTGGTATTCTAAAGATCTACATAAATTTATTTACGCAAACAATAGGGTTTTTCTACCACTAGATCATAAGTTTAGAAATCGCCTAAAGAATCAATTTGATGGAAAAGTTGAAAATAGAGGCCCTCCCATGATTATGGGTCCAGGTGATTGGCTTAAGAAGTATTAAGATACTAAATTGAAAGCTTGGGAATATTTTTTTGATTGGGGTGGTTCAATTAAAGAACTAGAACAAGTTGTAGTTAATATGCCAAAAGGAATGAAAAGGAAATCCATATTTTATGAGCTCCCTTACTGGAAGGATCTATTAATATCTCACATATTAGATCCTATGCACATCTTCAAAAATGTCCCAGATTCTATATTTTGTTATATATCAGGCAAAGAGGACACCTTGTATTTGAGAAGAGATATTGCTCTTTCGCGTACCAAAATTGATAGAAAAAAGTTGTGTCTAAACAGGGAAAATGAAACATATGTCGAAGCTCCATGGATTTTGAAAAAAAAAGACCTAAACCAACTAAAAAATGTCATCCATTCAATAAGGACACCTACTGGCTATGGGTCATCATTGGCTAAAGCTTTTATAGTTGATGGACATATCATAGGAATTAAAACACATGATTTTCATAATTTTATCAAGGTATTATATATCATCATTTAACATTTATTGGTAGCATTGATGAAGTACTAAATATATTTTGATATTTTTTGTGTGAGAAAAAATTACTAATGACCTTTTCATAAATGTGTTTGATAGCATATGATGCCATTGGAAATTAGGGGGTATTTATGTCTTATAGTTTACTTAAGGAATGTCATAAGTCGATTGTTAGCATTTACAAGGTATGTGGTTATATGAAATGTTCATGTGTGAGAGACATAGAGATATTAAATTTCATTTTAATTTTTTACTAAAGGTTCATACTAATTTACTATTCTTATATTAGGTGGGTGACCTCCAATCAGATCCACAAATGTGAAGTGCCAAAATGGAAGAAGGAAATTGCAGAAATTGTATGTGTATTTGAGAAGGAGCTCCCTACAAGTTTCATTGACCTACAAGTCCATTTACTTATACACCCAGTCGATGAAATTGAATTGGCGGGTGTTGTATCAATGAGGTGGATGTTTTTCTTTGAGAGGTATATGAAAATTGTAAAAGGATATGTCTGACAAAAGGCACATCTATAGGGTTGCATGGCTGAAGGGTATGTATTGAATGAAGCATTTTTCTTCCTGTGTGAATTCCTTGGTAAGGATTTTGAAGATGGTCCATGCTTCTGGGATGAAGAACAAGCATTAGATATTATTGATGGAGAAAAACCACAAACTAATGGTGTTCAAGTAGAAATTAGTAAGTAAATTCATGATTAATATGGTTGTTTTTTTTGCAATCATTAATTTACTATGTAATTTATATGTCAAATTAACAACATGACATTTGGAGTTTGAAATAAACATGTTGACATGTAATAGGTGTATGATAAAAAGAGAGAAGTGTTAGAAGCAAGGAGACAGTTTAAGAGATTGAACCCAAGGAATACTCCACTTACCATTGATCTACGTGGGGAATGGAGCAAATATTGCACACTAGAATGGGTTACTAAACAAATTTAAAATCAAATAGAAGATGCAGGTATAGATTCAAACATAACAGAAGATGAAATCAACATGTCTAGAGGATGTGAAAGAAAATACTTACAGTTGGAATTTTACAAAATTTTGTTTCCTTACATTTTTGACACTATTAACTATTTTAATATTCGTCATTATATTTGTTTTCATTGAAATAAATGGCCTTTCACAGGTGAGGAAATATGCAACAATGTTGGAATATGGTCGACATTATCATGTAGAAAGTGTAGATGTAAAGAGAAGATCCTTCGATTGTGGCATCATGGTTGACTTCAAGCAATCTAGTCGATCAAGCTCAAAAGATAAGAATATAATTGAAGGGAATCTACAATATGTTGGGAAAATACAAGAAATTATTGAGTTGGATTACCGCTCTTTTAAATGTTGTATTTTTAAGTGTAGAGGGTATGAAGCATTTGAGAGGACACAAAGACACGATACCCATAGTGGATTTTTTTCTATAGATTCCTCATGGTTCCTATTGGAGGATAACGAGCCTTATGTTCTACCAATTCATTGTGAGTAGGTATTTCTTTAACTCAAACAATAAGCAGTAGTGATCATTAATCTATTAATTCATAGTTTATTTTGAATATATACATGTGTTTATTAATCAATAAAATTGTTATAACATACATCTAATATGTGTATTTCGTTCATGTGTAGGTATTTTTCTATGAAGATATTTTGGACCCGAAATGGATATTTTTCATACATTATGATCCAAGACTAAGGCATGTATTTGATGATGCATTAGTGGATATTGAGCAAAACAATGATGGCCAAAAAAATGAGAGAGGGATTAGAGAACATCGAAGAAATTGAAATCCATGATGATGTTGAAGATGGTTATGTTCAAGCACAAGAAGACAACAATCCAGAGTTAGATGATGTTATGGAAGACAACAATATTGATGGTATAGAAAATGATGATCCAAATACATCTGGTAACAATATAGATAGTCTATAGTCAATTTTCAATGATGATGATGATAATATTAAATTTTTGAAAGAACATATGAACATTGACAATGATACACTGGATGGCATTGTAGCGGACAATAATGTTAATGACCAAAACTTCTAAGTTTTTAGAATTATTTGCAATCCATGTTTAAAAAAGGATGATTCTTATGGCCTAAACTTTGAAATGCTTCAGTAATATTATTTGTGTCGATACAAATTACCTATTGCAATATCCTTAAATTGTTCAATCTTTGGTATGAATTGTTGGTGGAAAAAAATAGGATTACTTGGATGCTTCTTCCATTCATTTTGTATCATCATATGTTTGTGAAGACACAAAAGTTAATAAAATATTAATGAACGTAACTCATAATTATTTAAATAAGAAACTTTTTTGACTTTATTATTTTTAAATAGTTTCCATTTTTATGTTGAACATAATTTTGAACATGTAACTGAAAACATCCATAGTAAATGCTTTACTGTATCAACATATTCATTCACATAAGCACAGTATTGAGGCTCAATAATTGATATTCATTCAAATATAAGAAGAAATAAGTATGGAAAACATATGAAAAATACAGAATGATAATACAATCATGGAGAATCTTTGATAATAAGATGTTCTATTTCATTCATAACCTCAAAATTTACACTAGTTGAGTTTTGGTACACCCTTCCACTCATACCTTTGTTATTTTTTATCAAAGTTTATATAGAGATTACATAATATAAACCATAATCTTTAAGCCATTAACCATTAAACTACCTAACTCCTAAGTCCCAAATCCCTTATTTTTTGACCCTTAATCCCTTAAACCCTAACCCCTAATCCCTTAACCCTTAATCCATGCTAGATCAGAACAATTAGGCTCTCAATTAGATGCTAAATTAGGTGCTAAATTAGGCGCTCAATTAGGTGCTAAATTGGGTGCTAAATTAGGCACTAAATTAGGTGCTAAAGTAGGCTCCAAAGTAGGCGCTAAATTAGGTGCTAAATTGAACACTAAATTTGACACTAAACTAGGAGCTAATTTAGGTGCTAGTTTAGGCACTAATTTGTGCCTAATTTAGGTGCTAATTTGTGCTTAATTTAGTGCCTACTTGTTCTGATCGGCGTAAAAATGCCAAAAATAGTGCCATCCCGATGAATAGTGCTGACTTTTTCAAAAAATTGGAGAAAAATACATTAAAACAATGGGTGGAAGCAAAAAACGGAGAAAAAAAGCGAGCTAATCATAGGGATTTGTTGTATTGCAATCACCCATTTAGATGCCAAGGCAATACCTTGTAACCTTGGGTCTTTTAACCCCATTCCACCTTTTTATTTTCCTATAGTGCACCATTCCCATTTCACCAAGTGCCTTTTCCTCTTCCCTTTACCATCTGACAACAAGAACTCCCTTATCCTTTTCTAAATTGCATTGATCTTACAAGAATTAAAGAACTAGAAAGAGGAAAAATAAATACTAGAGGATGAGAGTATTTTTTGACAAACCTGAATCCTTCCAGCCAAGGAGAGGAACTGCCTATTCCACTTAGCAATTTTCCATTCAATCTTATCCCTTATCCATACCCACATTTCTTTTAGGTTGGGATCCACTGCAAAGGGAATGCCTAAATACCTCACCAACTTCTGAGGCCCCCCCATTGGATACCAAATCTACTTACCCAATTTGGTGGTTCTTATTTCCATCTCAGAAGGCATGACTTTGTAGGGGGAAATTTTTCCTAGAAGCTAGGCAGAAGATATCCAACTTTCCCATAAAATTTTCTATATTCTCTTCCTCTAGTCTCAAAATAATTGAAGTATCATCAAAAAACTCTAGATTGATGAGTTAATTATTGTCTGGCAACATGATGCCCTTCACTCTTGGGAATGATAAATTTTCCCTTAAAACATAGTGCAATGCATCTGAAGCTATAACAAACAGTATCGGTGCAAGTGGACACCCTTGTCTTATTCACATCTCAAGAGAAAACTCTTGAGTAAGAGCTCCATTAACTTCTACTTGACCATATGAAAAAAAGGACTTGGGAAAACTAAAATTCTACAATACCAAAAACACAAAATCCCACTCAATTCTATCTTATGCCTTTTCAAAGTCAAGGAGAATCATTGCAGCATCTTGCTTTGTCTATTTAGCCCAAACCATAGCTTCCCAACTAGTGATAAGGTTCTCCAGTATATATCTCCCCTTAATAAAATAGTTTGGGTAGAGTTTATAATGGTAGGAAGGACATCGACTAATCTGTTAGCTAACAATTTAGCCAAGATCTTATATAGGAAACATTAAGGAGAGTAATAGGTTCCAGTTCTTGACTAGAGACCTATCACCCTCTTTTGGAATCAGTTTGATGATTCCCTTATTAATACTTTTTCCCAGGGAGGCTTTGTCAATGGCTTCATTGTAGACTATGTACAAGTCATCACAAACCCAATCTAGGAAGGTCTTATAAAATTATGTAGGGAGGCCATCTACACCTAGAGATTTATTATCTTTGAATGAGAGAATTGCTTTCTTTACTTCATCCCTAGAGATCTCCTTTCCAAGATCAGATGTCATATCATTTGATTCTCCTTGGTAAAAGTTTTGTTATGTACTCCTTAACTTTGGAACTAACCTCACTTCCATCCTCAAATGTAAAGAGGTTCTTGTAGAACTGTAAGAACTACTCTCTTATCTCATCTTGATTCACCAAAGTGATACCATCTACTGTAATATGATCTATTTTCTCCCTAGCATGCTTCTCCTTGATGTTTTTGAAGAAGAATTTAGAACCTTTTTCTCCATTCTCCAGCTAATTCATTTTGGCTCTAACCCTTAGGCCTTGTATCTTGTTAACCTGTAGCCTCCTTAGGCTATTTTTGGCCATAATTAGCCTACTTGTTAGCCTATCATCTATGGTGTTTGTTTGAAGATTAGTGTCTTCTTGGAGTAGCTCATCCTATAGAAGAGCCTCCCTCCTTCTATCTTTGGCTCTTTTCTTTCCAATAGTTTGGAACAAAATTTTCCACCATTTTCTATTTAGTTCCCATCTTTCAATAGGGGATAAGTTTCGGTGCATCCATTTGTTGATTAAACTGAGAGATTCTATGGCATTTCTACATTCTTTGTCTTTTAGGAGGTTAGTGTTAAGGCAGAATCCACCATCACAACCAACCACCTTTGCCACATCATCTTAAAAAAAAAATTAGCTCTTATCAGATGTTGATCAGATAGAGAGTAGGGAGTTACCTCTATTTTGCACCCATCTTTTATCGAAAGGGTTGAGAAGAAGGCCTTGCTTATATAAAATCTATCAAGCATGCAATAAATTCTCTTGCTCCCCTTTTGAGAATTACACCAGGTAAATTGGATTTCATTGCATTCCTTCTTTTTTCCTTCAATAGGATCTTCAATTTTCAGCTTAGATTTCATCCTTAGCCAATAATACCTCTTATTTCCTTTCAATTCCTAACCTAAACCACCCCACCTTTCTTCCCCTCTCTCAACAAAATTAAAATCTCCCCCAATAATCCAGGGGATATCCTGTAGACTATATAGACAGTTCCAAAGGAGGATTTGTTCCTTGTAATCATTGGGGGCATACACAAAGCATATGCCAAAGCAGGTTTCTTTTTTCTTGATAATAACCTAGACAGCTTAGTTGTTGGGGGAAACCCCATAATTATCAAAAATTTTGCCCACTCCTTTGCTGTAGGATTATAGCCCCACCTTTCCCCTTTTCATGTTTGGTGACATACTAGGAGGCCTCTTTCCAGATCACTTTCAAACTAGTTCCTAAGATAAAGCTAGTGGCTTTAGCTTCTTGCAGCAGGACAAAATCTTTTCCTTTCTTTTGTGATAGGAATTTTCTAACAACATGTTTCCTATCTGGGGATTCAATTCCTCTCACATTCCAAGAGATTCAACTGATGTCCATTAGTTTTTTTCATTAGGAGGGGGTCCCTTATCACTTCTAAAATTATCAAATCATTTGGGGAGTCTATTTTCTGACTCTATACGTTTGGCATTGGGTGGCAAGACTATCCCATTAAGCTTTTTCCTTTTGTCCTTTAATAATTGATGAGCTAAAGTGGCTCTATAACGAATGGTTCATAAGGCACAACACTTGCTAAAGGTTTTTCAAATTGGGTTGCAAGCTAAGTGGGCTTAACCTTGGGGAAAACTCTATAGTTAAGCGCGCTTGAGCTGGAGCAATACTGAAATGGGTGACCTCCCGAGACGACCCAGTGCTTCACCTCTGTGAGCAACACCTAGATGCAATGAGTACTATGTGGACCATTCATTATCATGAGAGATGGGTTCTTGTGAACCACTACTCATGAAACATGGGTAAATGAGTTTGACTCAAAAACTACACAGTTGAATCCTAATAGCAATATCATAATTGCTTGAGGTCTTTATCCAAACATTACTTGGTGTTATCCAACCCATTCTTCTTCCTATATCTTTGGGTCCTTTTACCTACCACCTCCATGGGGGAATCCTCCCCATTAGTGGTCTCCTTAGTAGAGAAAACCCCTATGTCATCTACACAATCCATGCCCGACTGAGAAGCAAAACCATCTAATCTTACCACTCCACCAAAAGTGCTAAGAGGTGCCATTTCTAGCTGGGGGACCAAAATTTCATCTACCCTCTTGTTTCCATTCACCAAATATACTATGTTGAGGGAATCAGATGAAAATGGCCCCCCATCAAATCCATTAGATTGTAGACCATCCAAGTCCACATCAACTCCATCAAATTGTAGTTCATTCAAATCCACATCAAAACTTTGAGGGGAATTCCCCTGCCCCTCAGATTCTATTGCAATTCTATTATCATGTATTGGATCCTCCAATCTTGTTTCCAAGGATTTATTGTCAGCTTGATTATCATTAGTATCATTTAAGATATTTCCTTCTTTAAAACATTTAGAATTGAAAGAGTATATTTATTTAATTGGTTTTGCATTGTTCTCCTTAGGCTTTTTTGTTTGTCTAATTTTTTTGTAGAGCCAATTGTTGAGCATTTAGTTTACCATTGCTTTTGGGTTCTTTTATTCCATCTTGTCAGGGGGTTCACTGTCTCCCATTTCCCTGATAGTGGTTTATTTTCTTTCTTTCTTGCTCTCTAGGTTTTCACCCACTAAACTATTATTAATTTCTTGTATTAGGGTTACTAGGTTATCTTCCACCTAAGATGCCTCTTTGTTATTCCTTACTATTTCTGCAAACAAATAATGAGGAAAATCATATTTTGTCTCTTTAGTAGAGTCAGGGCTCGAGGGTGAATAGTTCCCTTTTACCTCTACCAGAGTAAGACTGCATTCCATTGTCTCCTCCAAGTTGTTTTCATTTCCTTCCACCATCCCAACCATTGTCGTGGGCTACACATTAATTCCATCTTTTTCGCTAAAGGCAGAATTTTTATTTGTTTTATTTCTTATTAATGGGAAATTTATCCTAATATGGCCCTTGCATTGACATAAATAGCAGGCGTTAAGCCCACCTAGGGTTTCTAGGTCACAAATGGCATTGCCAATTTTTAGTTTTATCTCCATTTTCTCAGGGAGATCAACCCATGGATATAGAGATACCAAGGCCCACACATCCAAGTGCGATGGAGGGGCTTTAGTATCATCTAATTTTAAAACATTCCCATATAGTTCCAGTAGAAGTGGAACAAATTTCCATAGTCGGGGAGGGACCCATTTTGTTACTAGCCATCTAGGACTAGAAAGTGCTAGCACTTCCTCTTCTAGTGCCTCTAGGAGCCATGCCAGGGCATGGAATATGACTTTCCCCACACTCCAATTTTTTTTTTTTGATTATTTCTTTCTGAGATTTATGGTTATTAAAGAAGACTACATATAATCCTTTTTACACCATGTGAAAATAATAAAATTGAAAACCTAATTTCTTTTCATAGATATTATGGAACCATTCATCCATGTATTTCCTTGTCAGAACCCTATTGGTATCAACAACAACAAAAAAAATTACATTTTTTGAAATCCTATCATCTTCCACAGAAATTGCATCATCTAAGGTTTCATTAGGAATCAAAACAACTTTATTAGGAGGATTTAGGTGTTGCTTACCTGGTTCCTCCCATCCATCTTCTTTGAGATCCTTGACCCCTTCAATCACAAATTTGGCACCTTGTGGAAGTCGGCTCCTTTCACCTACTACAATATCCCTGAAAAACTTGGGAGGCAAAGTGGTTTCCTTCATTTTCCCAAACTCATTTAAAGAGTTATCTGGAGGATTTGTATTCCCCCCATCATTCAATACCAAAATCAAGAAGTCATACATGTGGAAAAATACAACCAAATCAAACAAAGAGATACCCCCATCACACCCATGGAAAATAGAGTAAATGAGACTTAACACCAGGCACAAGTCCGTACCCTAGAAAAATGATGATTGAACATGGAGGAGGGGAAAAAATCCTTCATTACTAGCTAGAGAAGCCCCACTACAAGTCTTCTCACATGCGTAACCAGAGCCTTCACCTTTTTCGAAACCCAAATTCTCTACGTCGTGTTGCAAGTATGAGTAAGTTTGGTTATGTTGTCATTGATGTTGTCATTGATGTCAAAACAATATAGGATGTTGCAGGTTGTGCATGTATAGTTGAGATGTTGATGAGATTTTGTGAGTACATGGAGCTATCTTTATGGTGTTGCAGGTCTATTGATATGATGAGTTGCCAAGTGATTTTGAGAAAATTGTGAAGACAAAGTTGTGTGTGTTCAAAATGTGCTCTGATTTGTGATTCAAATTTATTCTGTGTTGATCCTATGCTTGTGTGGATCTGAAGTGTTGTTTATGGCCATATGTTGGTGATATCTCCTAGATTGTAGCTTTTGGTTTGATGGAGAGTGAAAGTTGTGTTCACTAGTGTGTGAACTAGTTTGGAAGAGTTGTTTATCTATGACTAGGAGAAATGTTTCTGCTCTGCAATCCTTTGTTGGTTTGTTTTAGGTCTTGCGGATCTAGAATATTTCTTGTAATGGTGTTCTCTATGTTCTAGAAAAGGTGTTCGTGGTTTTGTGCTCTGGAAGATAAGTTTCAAAGTTGTGTGTGTTTGTGCAGTCTGGATCGACTAGTGAGATGAGTTATGTGTAGGAAGGGTGTTGCAGCTGATGCGGATGTATCTAGAGGTATCTGATATGTGTTCTAGTGTATGATGAAGCATGTTTTTTCATCCTCATGTTATCTTCTTGTTGGGGAAGTGTGTACTTCAAATTTCATTTGTGTTCTCATTAGGTTTGGCTAACCTAGTGTTTACAGTACTTCATGCAAAGGATAAGTGTTAATTAAGGAAGCATATGATTGATCTAAGATGTTGTTTTGGGTCTCGGTTAAGTGTTGATTTGGTCTGATCTCATTCTCTTTCCACTATGGGAATGTTGAGTTTCCAACCTAATTTGAATTTGTAAATTGAAGCGTGTGTAGCTGACCTTGGAGAAATTTTCTAAGTTTGAAGATGGTATAAATATATGACAAGTTGAGTTGTTTTGTATCAATCGATCGAGCATGCCACAAGTGTAAGAAGCAAAGTGTATGAAAATGAATTGAGGCAACAGTAATTTAGTGTATTATACTCCTAAAAGCAGTGAGTTGACGGTGTATGCAACTCTTCTAGTCAAAGTTACGAATGTGTGTAATCTGTTGTGGTGGATTTTTCTGTCATCTTTTGTTTCTATAGGAAGTGAGCCTCCTTCTAGACAGTGAGTTCTATCTGTAGGCAGAGAGTCTTGTATCCGGACAGTGAGTCCTTTCTAGGCAGTGAGCCCTCTGGTAGTGAGCCTCTTTGTAATCGATTTTGGAATTACTTTATATTGTGAGCTAATCCTCACCGTGGTTTTTCCCTTATTGGGTTTTCCATGTAAATCTGGTGTTTTCTATGTTGATATTGTTTTCTGTTATTTGCATTTCATGTTTATACTTAATAATAGAATTAAGTGGATTTTTCAAAGTTGATAAGTGTTTGAAATTTTGTGATTGAATTAGGTGACAACTAATTCACCCCTCTCTCAGTTTTCTTGCACCTTTCAACAATTGGTATCAGAGCTTTGATTCCTTGGTGAAGAGGTTAACTGCTTGACGTAGATCTGATGGCACACAAATTGATGATCCCTATGTTTGATGGATCTAACTTCAGTGACTAGAAAGTGCAGATGAGAGGTTACATAATTTCTCTTCGTTATAAGACCTGGAAGGCTATTGAGATAAAGTATGTTGCACCAGAAAGTGGTCCTACTTCTGCTAATGAGATTTCTACCTATGAGGAAAATGAAAAAGTGAGGTATGCAATCTATAGTGCCTTATATAAGACTGAGTGAACAAAATTTATTTCTTTGGGCACTACTTATGAAGTTTGGAAGAAGTTGGGAGATATCTATGAAGGAAATAATAGAGTGAAATTGTCACAGATGTTGACAACAAAGCACAAATATGATAATTTGAAAATGGAAGAAGGTGAAGCTATTGTAAGATATTTTTAGAGGGTTGATATTGTAGTGAATGAAGTGAAAATTCAAGGTGGTACCCTGGCTGATGAAGATGTGATGGAGAATATTTTGATGACTCTACCGGAGAGTTACTGTGATAAGGTTTCAACTATTGAAGAAGTGTATGATCCTAAGAAGTTTACTAAAGAACAACTATTTGGCACCTTGACTGTATTTGAGATGAGGAAGTTTGGAAAGAAAGATAAGACTAAATATGTTTTTAAAGCTACTAAGACAGAGGATGATCCAGATAGTGATGATTCAGAGGAATTGGAGGAAAACTTTACAAGGAAGTTGAAGAAATATTGGTCACTATGCTTCGAGATGTCCAAATAGAGTTGTACATAAGAAGAATAGAGATAATAATAAAGACAAAAGGGATAAGAAGTACAAGAAGTTGTATTATGTCAAAGAAGATGCTAGAATTTTTTATGATAAATCTAACTTTGAGGATAATGATGAGGAATGCTTGTTTCTAGCCTTAGAGAGTAAATCAGTGTCTACTAACTCTAGAAGATGTGCAAGGGAAAGTGGTCTGGAGAACAAGAAGGAAAAGATGGAAGGTACTCTAGTTACTCTAGTTTTGAATGTTGTCCATTGATTTTCTAATGAGGTGGTAAATTGAACGGCCCAGATTGAGTCAATCAGGCTTGAATTCTTGACACCATCGCTCACCAATTTCTAGCCAATGATGTTCATCCAACTAGGCACCAATACACTCATCTGCGGGCTCCATCGTTCCTTCCTCCAAGCGGCTGAGGAATCTACGTGTCACTCAATCACATACCTCACAAGTTTCTAGCAAGCATTACTTTAATGTTGTGAGGTGGATGATACACGGTTGAGATTTAATCTCGACATTGCATATAAACCAGCGATCTCAAATCCATTGAGTGTCGAGTACTTTGAATGTAGACGGGGCCCATCTCAGTGAGTACACGTGTCAAGTAATCATAAACCTCACACCAGCTTTGAAAGCCATTATTTAAATCCTGTGAGGCATGACACCAATCACTGGGATTTGATCTTAAGATCCAACGGGCGAAATTTTTGCACATGCAAATATTGTTAGTCGTAAAGTGTCGACCTGACTAGGTCGACAGGAGTAGACCCTCTGGAGAATGACTTAAAACATAATTTGTTTTCCATTAAATATTTTTCTCAACTTTGGGATAATTTTAAATAATAAAAGGCATGGGGTAACCGATAGACCTAGACAAAGGGGGCCAACAATAATATGCACTCAATGACTTAAGTGACCAGCGACCAGGTACAACAGGTCAGCAGAGAATTAAAATGCCAAAGGGTTTATGAAGAAAATTTGCATAGTGAGGGTTTCTAGACCAAAACCCTAACCCATCCTTGGACACAGAGGCTCACAATCATGATCAAAAAATAGGATTTGGTCAATATTTTGCAAAAAAATTGGAAGCTCTATCACACCCCTCTAGGTGATTTAGTCCCTATACAAGTTGTTTAACCTAATTTTTGGGAATTCTATGTTGACTATTTTTCAGAATTTGAACCCTTCAAAAACCCTAATTGGGACTCATATGCCCCTCTAGGTGATTTAGTCCCGTATCAGGTCTTAATCAGCATATTACAACATTAAAAACCTAGTTTATGTGCTTTTGTTTATTGTTGTTATATTTTTGTTTCAAATTACTAAGTTTTTGTTTCATTCATTTCATTGGATCCAGCTTAATTTGGTTTTATTTCAAGTGCATTTGTAAACATAAGAATTAGAATTAAAGAATATCATTTATCTTGTGTTCATTGCATTTATCTTGCATTCATCGATCGTCCCTTGCATGAGCTTTACAACTTGGTGTCCTATTGATAATACTATAGTGAGACATAGTTCAAGACTCATGTCATCCCGTGATAGCACACTCATTGTGGATCTTGGGTTACCTAGCTCTTTCACTCATAGTGTTGACACTAGTTCACTAGGTATGGAACATACCCTTAACAACTCTTTACCTTCAAGTAGCATTACAAGTGTTGAAACAATGGTTACTAGTGTTCCTCAAGAAAACATAATCCAAATCCATGAAGAGTTAGCAAACCTACAAAATCAAGTAAGTATTGAAAACATTTCCAACATTGCTATTCCTACCATAGATAACATACACTGCATGATTGAAAATGAACAAGGAATAGAACTTGTGCATAACCTAGCTCATATTTTTAGAAAACATCTTACCTAAATCACTAGTTATGCTCAAACTTCAAACAATGTCCAAATCTAGGAGGAACTCAAATTCCTCCCCCTACAACCATTTCCTCTATTCCTACCTATACCAACCCTCAAGTTACAATAATGATGCAACCTACTAGTAATTTCTTTCCTACCTTGGGTATTTCCACTAGCAATCCTAGTACCTTTGTGGCATCTCACGTCATATATCCTACCACTTTACCCCCTATAATTATTCCATTCACTTCCCCCTCGAACACATATACACCTCCATCATATTCACCTCCATCTCAAAATACAACCAATGACACCATCCTTAACCAACTTTTGCAAAATGTTTCATCCCTTCAAAATCAAATTTCCACCATAAACCAGAATCAAAATGGCCAACCATCATACTATGTCAAAAGCAATCCCTTATCCTTGGAGATATTAATAACTTTGATACCACAAGGTATAGAGATTCCTAGGTTTGAAAAATATGGAGGTAAAGGGGATCCTTCTAACCATATTTCTGCTTATATTGCCTTATGTAGTGCTTTTGTCCTTGAGGATAAGCTCTTTGCTAAGCTTTTCCCTAGGTCCTTGAAAGATACTGCTTTAGAATGGTTTTCCTCATTATCAAACAACACAATTCATTCATTCAATTAGCTTTTTGAGGCCTTTATTAACCATGTCCAAGTGCACATGACTCCTAAGATGACATTACCTGATTTGATGAGATGTAAGCAAAAGGATGATGAAAAGGTTACTGAATTTATTTCACGCTACCAAATGATTTATTCCCAAATTGACGTAAAGATCCACAATCCTCACCTTCAGCAAATGTTCATTGAGAACTTGCAAACTAAGACAGAAGATAAGATTGGAATGATAAAGTTTCCTTCCTTTGTACACTTGTGTACTACCCTTCGTGATTATCAAAACTCGGTTAGTAGTCATGAAACAAAACCCACCTCTAGTTGTCCTGAGAAATCCGAACCCACAAATAAAAACAATTACCAACCTTTAAGGAAATAGAATAAATGATTCCTTCAACTAAATCCCCCTCAACCAACTCAACATGCCAATACCCAAGTGGTTGCTATAAAGAAGACAAGTCCTTTTACATTTGGGGATCTGGCTAGACAATTCACTCCCTTACCAGATACCCTCCATTAAAAAATGTTACAAATTCTAGGATAGAAAATGATCTCCTTACCTCCCATTAAAACTCTTGATCCTAATAAGCCTTTACCTCCCAACTTTAGATCAAATTCCTATTGTCATTATCATTGACAAAATGGACATGATACAGAATATTGTAAGTATCTTAAACATATTGTGCAAGACCTCATTGATTCTAGTCGACTTCAAGTTGGAGGTTTTAATTATGAAGGAAATAATTTTGTTACCCCTCCTAACCAAAACTTGCAAATCTTTACCAAACCCATGCTAAATCATAACATTTCATTTTTCAAAGCTAGTGAAACTAAGAAGAATGATGTGATGAATGTTGACACGGATGATGAAAACATGGATACTATTGAACAAGGTCCTATGCATAATATTGAAAAAAGTCTTGTGAATGATATGGTTGCGTTGATCGAAACACAACTTCATAAGGGCTGAACTAAAAGGCCTCTTGACATTGCTTTCTCCTCACAAGATATAATTAGAAATTCACCTGATGGTCCTCTTTACAAAGCTAGCGAAATCAATGAAAAAATCACTAATGGGATATTAATTGATCCCATCTATGGAGAGAATGTGATCACTAAATAATTATTACTTGCACATGAACTCTATCAAGAAACATATGATAAACTGAAAGTATGGATAAAAATGCATAATGGATTTTCTTTCCCTACAATGGGATCGATCATCCTTCCTCTAAAAATCAAACTGAAACAATTAGATGTCTTATTCTCCATCATCCTGACATTGGATCAATTTTGTGTGAAGCTTGGTAATCCATGGATATGCTCAATGGAAACCATCACATCGGTCATCCATAAATTTTTAAAGTTTCCCTTTGACAATGATATCTTTATTGTACACCATAGTGGCTTTAATCCTATCTCTTCCCATGGGAATTTTCCATTGGATTCTTTTGGCCCAAACCTATGGAACCTATTAAACCTCGTGAGGACTTCTTTTTCAAATCCTATCAAAATTTTAAGGTGAAATGCATAGCAAAACTATCCCTTAGAAACATGCCTCAACCCATGATTGAAACTCCTAACCTTGAAAAAACTATGATTAAACCAAAAGACCTTCCAAGTAACCAAGACCAACCTAAGATAGATCCTTTGCCTATCTCCTACAAAAAACCAAGAGATAACCACAACAAGCCCGTCACACCTCCTAAGATAAAACAAGTTTACAAAGCTAAAGAGAAATTGGTTGAACAACCTCCCATGGTTTCTTCTATTCCTCCCCTTAGGGAAGAAAAGCAACCTATGGTTGATAAACCTACTCCTACATAAACACAACTTGAAAACCATACCCAAAAAAATAGAAATGCTAGAGAGCATAGGAATAGACATCATGCTACTGCTCATATGTTACAAAATCAAGAAGACAAGAACAACAATGAAAATTAACATCCAAACTTAAATGAAATAATACACAATGAGTCTCCCTCCTTTCCACAACAAAAAGATCCTATATCACAACTGCAAAAAAAGATAAATCCTTCTTTGGACATTATCATTCGACCTCTTGTAGTGATTAACTTGGACGATGATGATGAGATTGCTAAAATTGATGATGAAGTGCATAATGAGTTGAATACATTGTTTTCCTCTTCTATGAGCTTAAATTACAATTCCTCTAAGAAGAGTGTTGATCTTGGTGATGACTATAGTATTACACTCGTTGTTGTCCCTTCAGCTAGTTGTTCGCCTTCTGAATATGATGAACAATATTAGCATGTGGACGACCTACTAATAGGTTGACTCGCATGTGCCTTACTAGTCTTTTGCATTGTTTTCTTTTTCATGTTTCTTTTTGTGTGAGGGGGAAGATCTGATCTGAGGTGTCTAAACAAGATAAATGCAATAAAATATAATCTAAAGTAAATCAAAAACAATAAATCTAGATCTATTCCTTCACTCATGAAATTGAGATTTCTAAGCTATTGAAAACACAAAATGAAATACTATGATTATCAAAATAAAATCAAAGACAAAGGAGAGGTCACCATCCCATGTCGGAGTGTATTCGCAAGATGTTGGGTTGTTCATATCACTATGAAGCCTTCATTGTTGTGTGCGAGAAGTTTTGAAGAATGATGCATGTGTTGATCGAAGAAATGTATTAAAGCGTTGTCAATGTTGGTTGTGATCTTGACAGTACTTTGTTGTGCAAGATAGGTTGATTCTTTGATCCTTTTTTGTGAGGAAAGAGGTTTTTTATATAGAAAATGTGATTTGAAATGGATGATCAAGATCGCGTAGTAGAATATCTTGATCAACAGTCGAAAGATGTTGAGAGAATTTAGATGGGAATAATCTATGAAAATAGATTACGTAATTAGTTTGGTTGAAGAAATAGATTGAATAATATGTGGAATTAAGAAATAGATTGATCAATTAGGAAATATATTGAGCAATCAATGATTCATATTTTCTCAATTAGGAAAGTGGTTGAGAATGATTAATTAATTGATTTAATTAGTTAATTATTTTTGGAGTTGAACATGAAAATCAAGTTTTACTTTTGCAAACAAAGTTGCATTAGTTTTATTTGACTTTTTATGATGTTTTGAATAGTTTTATTCGATTATTCAAATTTGGAGGGAAAGTGACATAATTAAATTATTATGTTTTAATAATTCAATTGACTTAAGGGAATAAAGTGAATTAGAGAGATAATTAAATAATTTGGCATTATTTAATTAATCAAGAAGAATAAAGTTAGATTAGGACTTTATTAAATAAATGTGATTTATTTAATTGGTCGAAATTGATGAAAAAGTGAATCAATTAAATAATGTCATATTATTCAATTAATAGCAAAAATCAAGGTTTTTGATGCTTTTTATGTGAGATTCGGTGATATTTGATGATAATGATGTCAATGATGCAAGAATTTCATTTAAGGTGTGTAATAAGTGTTAGGTCAATTTTACATGTTTACATTTTTCCCCTCTTTGAGACAAAGTACTAGTTGATTTGTTTCAAAGATTCTGATGTTACGATCAAGTTTTGAAAAAAAATTATATGCCCCACTATGCCTTGGCAGTCAGAAAAATGATGGTAGGACTCTAGGCTACCCCCTTGATAGGTTGGCCGAAAATGTTGATTTTGAGGTCAGGCTCACGACTCTATTCTATTTTAGTTCTGAAGTGTAAAGGATGAAATATTAAGTCTATAGGTCTTTTGTTGCCCAATCAAATATAATCGAGAATTCCTAATTTGAATGTAGGAAGGTTCCTAAGTAAAAATTAGGGTTTCATAGGTAAAAATTAGGGTTTTTGACTCATTTTCACTTTGAGCCTATAGAGAATTCTTGCCTTTGGATTTCTCATTTTTTCAATTGTTGAGGAGCTATGATGTTGATTCAGGGAGCCCCACATCGTGCAGACATGGTTCAAGAGTATGGATGGCTCGCAAGCGTCAATGTCGCGATATGTACCCTCTCGATTCTCATTTTTGTCTGTTCATGTTTTCATAATTAATGCATGAAGTCAAACTAGTCAATAGTGTAGGTTTTAAGGTTTTAGAACTTTTGAATCGGTTTCAGTGCTTTTTCCATTTTGAAAATCTTGCTTTTGATATTAATTTGTGCACTTGAATTCATTTTGCACCTTTGACCTACTTTTTCACTTTTGTAATTCACTTTTGCTATATATTTGTGCTTTTGATTTTTATGCTTCATTTTCTATGTATTTGTGATAAATTTGTGCCCTTCCCAAAATTTTGCTCTTTTGATCTTTGCACTCTTGCTATTTCTCATTGCTTTTGCCTAAAACTTCCTTGCATTTTCCTATTTTCTTCACTTTTTCTAAAAACTTCATCAATTTTTCTACAAATTTCTCGCTTTTGACTTTTTGGAACCCTAAATTAGTTTAATAATCATTTCGAGGTTCATCTCCTATTTTAGGGTGAACCCTTGACATCATGGGTTGAAGGATTGTAGGTGGTCCTTAAACCACTGTAGTTGAGAGAGCAAAAAGCCTGAGCTTTATTCGATTTAATTATCAATTTCAATATATTAGAGCAATATTTTCTAGATGTGATCGGGCTATGCCACATTTGTTACATGCCTCCCATCTGATGTCACACTGTGATAGTTACCACACTCATGGAGCAGTGGCATTCAGATACTTCATCATTCCATCTACCTATAAGGGAGGCCACTATTACTCTCGAGGATGTGTGGAGGATCCTCCACATACCCATCCAGGGAGAGTTGGTTACCTATCATGTTTTTCAGGGTACCCATTCTATGCAGCATGTGCTTGGTGTGAGACATTTAGAGGTTCACCAATCAAAGGTAGATTTATCAGAGTTTTTTAGCAGTGTTGATCTTGTTTCCCTTGTTCTTCGTGCTAGTTGTTCCTGATAGGAGAGGTTGTTAGTTCCCCGTGGGATGCCATATATGTATTGAGGAGATGTTTGAGCATGGGACTAGATATACATGGGGTTCATTTCTCCTCACCCACCTATATAGAGATATGCACAAGGTTGCATATCATGGTGAGAAATCCATTTTTGCATGTGTCTCTCTTTTACATGTTTGGGCCTAGGAGCACATCGCAGTTGCTTGGCTTGATGGTATACAAGATCGTATTGTTGGGGATCCATACTCATCATTATGGAGATTTTCTACATTATAATTTTCCTAGGTAGCTTTCATACTATATTTGATGATATACCAAGTTTTATATGGAGACCATATATGGATTGTGATGCCTGGCTTGAGGATCAGGAGCAACTAGTATACTGTCGATGGACTAGATGGTTAATTGGTCACACTCAATCCCTTTTGGAGAGGTATCTTCCCAACATAGTATGTAGATAGTTTGGAGAGAGACAAGGCTACTTTCTAGACACCTATAAGGCTTGGTTTGGTCAAAACACTAGAGAGGTCCAAGTATGGGGTCTATAGGTTGACCGAGATGCTGCTATTTTGCATTTAAAGCTCTTGCCCCAATTAGATGGGGTTGGCCTATGGATTTAGTGGATCTAGGTAT